>JAQGFW010030331.1:0-10048 GCA_030463445.1 Euplotes aediculatus
CCCCAAAACCCCAAAACCCCAAAACCCCAAAACCCCAAAACCCCGAAGGATATAAAATATATTGAAAGCAAAAATCTTATTAAATGAATAGATAATTTGCTTTGGATTAGAATTCAAGGTCATCTAATGGCTTTTCTTCTTTATTGTCACTTTCGTTATTTACTCTTGTGTCTTTCTGTGCTTGACTATTTTGAATATCGGCATCTCCGCTTCTCTGATCCGAGAAAATATTGAAGATGATGTCGTCTGCGTCGAAGAACTGGTTTTGGTTTGAGTCTTTTGGCATGTTGTTGTCTGACTCGATTTCTCCTGCTGGCTCTGGGGCATTTTCTCCGATTTCGATTCCTTCTCCTGGAAAGCTCTGACTTCCTTCACTGATAGATTTGCAACGAAACCCATTGGCCCCGTCTGGAAATACTTGAGAGAGTAAATTAATGCAGGAATCAACAATATCTATATAGTCATCGTTGTCATAAATAAGAGACTGAGATTTTAATTGGTTATCAATCGATTTATCTGTTCCCATTTTTAATGAATCAAGAAAATCTCTTATCCAAATGATTTTATTTTTATGTTTTGTGAGATAAAATACCATATTTGGATTCTTGCACATATCACTCATGAGTTTTATAATTTTCAATGAAAACAATGGATAAAATTGATTATAGAGATAGGCAAAATCAGTAAGATATTTTTCTTGAACGTCTTTATCAGCATTCATATCTTCTGTACTTTCTTTAATTGATTCAAGCCCAAACACCATCTCAATTCTTTCTTCTTGATAAATATCTTCAAGCTTTAAAATTTCTTTTAAAATTCTGAATCTCTTATTTAATTCATTTAGATTTGATTTATGAATGTTAACAGAGAACAATAATTCTTGAAGGAAGAATCTTGAGTTTTCATAGTCTCCCCAACACAAATGAAGAACAATTGTAAGAATTGAATCATTGTATTGTTTATTTATCAATTCGACTGAAAATCATAACTTTGTCATAATAAACTTAATTTCATCATATGGTCAGTCAAAATGATAAGCTGAGTTTTGGATCAATGACACTGGACTGTATTGCTCAGTATCTTTAATTCCTTTAGTAACTCAGCTTCTAATCAAATGCGAGAGCAAATCTAGCGGAGTCATAAAGTTTGGATCAGACATAGCATTACCCATCTTATTTTCGATTCATTATATGATGGAAAGGTGGTGAGTTATTCATGACAAAGTCAAGCAGTTTGAAAATTCCACTTGATTTCACTAAGTATTTTGTCTCGATATATCCCAATCTTGCAAAGTAAAATAGTACTTGGAAATAGTCCTCGTATGTTTTCCAATTCTCTCTTGCATCTTCAAGCATTTCTTCAAAGAAGACTTTCATAAATCTAATTAAAGCAGAGATGGGAACCTGTTTTGCATAAAATATATCTCTTTCTTCATTATACTCTACAATAATATCAGTCTTTAAGCAGTCATTTCATTCTTTATCATAAATCTCTTTTTCCTCGTGTTTAGCAACTAAACAAATAGCAGTGATAAGTAAGGCTCTAAAATTCTCTCTTTCTTCCTCTGATTTATTTTTAAGTAAGTGTTCCACTATCATGTTTTTGTTAAATGTAAGATATTTGAGGAGCCACAAGCAGCCATCTGCATGCATCTCGAACATTCAGTTCAACTGCTGAAGAAGTGAAATAAATGAAAGACTATCTTTTATTTGCTCTTTTATCTTTAATGCGAATAAAGTACTAAATTTTATCAAATAAAACGCAGGATTTGAATTCAATGCTTCTATCATATTATCGTGAGAATCCTTTTCTTTATCATAGTTTTTAGATTTTCTGAGCAATGCCTTTGCTTTCTCAATACTTTCAGAATCGCAATCTTTTATATCTACAATAATTGTATTTTCATCTTCAACGAAGTTATTATTTTTGAATGAAGAATCATCGGGTTTATTTTTATTAAAATCAGTTTCAGCATCAACATCCATATTTTGGTTTCCTGCATTCCTGTCGTCAAAGTTGAGATCCTCTCTGTCATTAAAAATATTAATGGACTGTAAGGAGATTTGAGTTTTGTATTTATCATGTGTAACATTGAGCAATTCTGCAGCTTCCTTCTGAGCCTTTAGCTGTTTTGTCAGTGGAGAATGATCGATATAGAGTTTTCTTTCAAATGAATTTAACGCTAAGAAGTCTCTAATAAAGTCAAGATACTCCGAGTCGAAAAAGTACATTCTTTTCATAAATAACATATTTTCATCCCAAATATGTTGATAAATTGATTTTGGAATTCCTTTTGAATATTCATGATTCTGATCAACAATCTGAGCTGATGGTAAAGGTTGAGGGTATTTTCTTTGATAAATAATAAAATAAGCATTTCTACATTTCGAGAATATAGGATCTCCAATATAATCATTATTATTTCCAAGTAAGTTTCCTCCCTTTCCTTCACCACCAAATGTTTCCTCTGCCAAATCTTTAAGATCAAAAGGTTTGACCTGTGTATCATTAAATTCGAACCACTTTCCTTTCGTTCTATCTTTGATATAGGAATAATAATGGCCTCCTTCTGCTCCTCCAGAGTGGACAACGACTCCAACTGCCTCATACTCATACAACTTATCGTCGTTTTCTTCTTTATTGCTTTGATCTTCTTTATCTTCCTCAGCTTCCTCTATAATCTTCTTTTTCTCTTCTTCATCATTCTTTTTCGCTTCGTTTTCATTGTCCTGAATTCCGTCATCAGAATCGTAGTCAGATTTTTCTTTTTGCTTTTGTTTTTTCTTTTCCTTCTCTTCAATGCCTTCCTTAGTCCAGGGCTTAATATTGAGTTCCATTGGGAACTCTCAGTAATCATTGACTTTGTACTTTTGCAATGTGTTAAAGTCAAATTCGAATCTCTTTAAATTGATGATTAAAGTGTTGCTTGCTTTATTGATAAAGGCTCGTTTGTGAACCTTGATCTTTTTGTCGTATTTTTCACAATAGTATTTGTTATCTCCTTCAAGAATATCAGGCTTGATGTAAAAATCAAGTGCTTCTTGGATACTTTTCTTATTTTTAATATCAAGCTGAACTGAGAAGAAAGGCTCAATTGTTTGCGAAACGTATTCGTATTCGTCCTCGAGACTCTTAATTTCACTACAAATCTCACCTCCAAATATTTCTTTGAGTAGTTTTTCATTTACAGTTTCTTTGAGTTCGTTCTCAAGGTTGTCTGAAAGAACGTTAAAGAACTCCTGAGCATCTTGTTGTCTGCGTACATCAACAGGACCACCTTCAATTCTAATAGTCTTTGTAAAATCTCTTGGACTGTAATATTTCTTCTCTGATTCTTGCAGGTTTGCAAATGTTAATTGGAGTTGGAAAAGAGTACTACTAGCTTTGTCATCTAAATTAATTATAAATATATCCTTACCTAGTTTAACTTCAGATGATAGAACTCCGTATCTAAAATCAGGAATCATGAACAGCTGTTGAATAACTGAGTTCATGTATCAGGTTGCACCAAAGTTTTTAAGTCCAGAGAATCCTGAAGTACTCCTCAAGCCGACATCAGAATCAAAGTTCTCCATATTAATTTTTGTACCGTGCTCAACTTCATCCATTTCTCTATGGTACAAATATAGCTCTTTAAATAAAGTCGCATAATTTTCATTAGCATGATGCTTTGATGAACCCACCTCTTCAGAAGATTGGCAGAGTCATAGCAATAGATTAAATGCCTTCTTTCTTGTAGTTTTAGACTTTCATTTTGGAAGATTGGCTTCTTTATTTTCGATCTTTGGAAGTTCGAAAAGATAGTCAAACAGTTTCTTTGTAAAATTAAGCCCTGTTGAATCTCCGATATATTTCTTTAATTGAGGGCATATCTGCAAAATCGCAATGGCTAAGCTCATATATCCTCCAAGAACCTTATCTTCATAATCTGAATGTCTTTCCTCTAAAGTTGGCCTGCTGTTAATCTCATTGATACAGTTATTGAGAATAGAATTGGCTGAAAATATATTGGCAGCATCAATATCCTCCCCTTCATTCTGCGCTGCATAGGGATCACTTCAAGTAAATAGGGTTGGTATCATTTTGATTAAAGTAGTCAGTAAGTTGAATAGCTCCTCTCATTTTTCTGATTTATAGTTGCCTGTTGGGAGATTCTTAAGTAATATTTTCAAGAAATAAACTTTAGGATCTTCATATGGAGCAGGTTCTAATTTATTTTGTTCTTCAGCTTCTTTCATATCTTCTCCCTCTATTTTGCTATCTTCTTTGTGAATTTGAGGTTTTGCCATAGAAGATGACTTAAATTGCTCCTAAATAATATGATATGTATATTTACCTTTGAGTAGCTGCTGTTTATTAGGTAGTTGTGGCAAATGAGTCTGAATACGTGCGAGACTGTCTTCCTAATTCACTCATCTCCTTTGAACTTTAGCGATGATACAATAAAATTCTCAATGTTGTGAAATTTATAAAATATTGGAATCAATACATCTGGTTTCCAGATAATACACGGTAGAATGAGATCAAAGGACAGCTCGATTAGCATATTGATGTTTTTATCATTTGGGTCATTGTTTTTAACAGCATAATAAGTGATAAGCATAATCTTATTTAATAATTTTTCAAAATTCACAGTGTTTATTATATGAGTTGAAATGTCTCCAAGTACTTGAGTAATCAGCTTCTGAAAATCATCAACTTGTGTTCAAATAGTTGAATTTGTTTTACTATTAGATTAAACTAAATAAGTACTTACTTTTGGAGCTTTTTATTTGGTTTTGGACCAATTACCTCAAAATCAGTATCTGAGATGCCAAAAAGATTATCACAGAAAGGAACTTGATTATTTGATCTTGGACTTGCAAAATTAGGAGTATTATGCGAAGAGTTGTCTTTTGAACCATCACTCGTATCAATTAGGAGACCTCCTGTATTTAAATTGCTTCCCTGCAGTTGTGTACTAAGTTTAGATTTCTTCATGAATGGGCTTGTTGTTGATTGAGAGATAATTGAATAAATTAAGTTATCTTCTTCAGATGATGCAAGCAAGGAAGCTTGAATAAATATTTTGAGTATATTAATCAAATAAATTCCAGCTTTTAAGGTTCCTTTGCTAATATCTTCTGTTTTCTTTTTCTTTCTTTGACTTCTAACTCTTCTTTGTGTTTTCAAAAATTCCTCAATATTGTTCTGATTATTAATAATAGAAAGAAGATGATCGAAGCCTCCAAGATTTAAGAATTTAAGTCTCCATTCATATCTTTCTTGGAGTTCATTTGCATCAATATTTTCGTTATCTGGTGAGCATATCAATGAATTGATAATTTGCAAAGAATATAACAATTTATACATATTCTTTGGATCCATTAAATTATTCCAATCCTCTTTTGTTCTTATATTTAGATTTTTAATATTTGTGTACAATTGCTTATTCACAGGAATTTGAGTTAAAAGATTCCATGCTTGAGTATTAATTTCATTAACTCCTAAGTTTAGTAGATCAAATAATAAATCAAAATACTCAGATTTATTTGATAAGATTAAATTTAATTTTGACTCTTCCTCTTCTTTCTCATCATTTTCTTTTATTTCCTCTTTATTTATAATTGGAACAAATGATTTTTGTTCCTCCAATTCTGCGACCTCTTTATTAAGACACTCTATTGAGTCAGGACTTGTTAGCATAAGAACTGTTTCTTCAATTTTTAAGTGATTCTTTTTAAGTGCAAGCTTAATAACTTCATCACTTAACTCAATTCCAAACATCTTAATTGTTTCAATATTAGTAAGAAGTAGGTTTTCATCAACCTCTCCCATTCCTAATGCTATTTCATCAGTAATATAATCATCATAAAATGTTCTTCTTGTAATTATTATCTTTCCACCTTCAGTAAAATTATAATCATTTAGTGTCTTTAAATCCGAAGTGCTTAAATCTTTTCCTTTATAAAGTAAAATCAACTCGAATTCCTGAGGATGAGGAGTAATAGCTTCTCAAAGTTTCTCTTTTATCTCTTTAATTTTTGTAAATTTGCTAAGTGAAAACTCTCCTTTCTTTGGATTATAATCCATTCCCATTTGATTTTGGAACATAACTGTGACTTTCGGTTCATTTGCTTCTCTAATTTTTCTGGACTGGTTCTTGAGTCCTTCAAACTCATCAATAAATTTACAAATCTGGTCTAAACTTCTTGCAACTCTATTCTTTCCATTTTCTTTTTCTTCTGAAGTCATTCCTTCGTTTAGAGCCTTTACTCCTTCTTTAATGTGAGCCATGCATGTCTTCAAAAACTCTTCTTTAATATAGTTAAGACTATTGTACAGATCCGGAGATAGTTTCTTATAAAGAGTCAAAAGAAACTTGGATGCCTTTTGGTGAACCTTTGTGTCCTTTGATTGGAGCACGATCTCCCATAAAGCTTGGATTCCAATGAGCTTAGTCTCAAATACCTCGTATGAACCACTGAATGATCCTTTGATGAGCTGTCCAAATTGAACGTTGATGTAAACAAAATATTCTTCAAATCAATCATAAGCCTCTTCAGGGATAGTGCTAAATTCAAGGCAAAGAAGACTTTCAAAGAAAATTAGTTCGATTGTGTCATCGTCAAAAATTACGACTGATTCCTTCCTTGTGTTTGAAAATCCTGATTGTATCTTAATAATACTTGATAGCCATTCAAAGAATATTGATCTTTCTTTTTCATGGAATGAGCTTTCAATATGGCACTCCCACAAGATTTTAATGTGGATCGGTTTTATAATTTCATCACTGTTCTTAAGAATAAATTTTAAAAACTCAAGCCTCTCAATTGCTTCTTTTAAGTATCCCATTTCATATACAGAATTAGTTACTATATTCAGTATAAAATCATTTTCTCTAAAGTTTTGGATTGGAGTATTATGAACTCGGTGGCGATGATTTGGCTCTCTGTGAGATGCTGAGTGAGATCTTTTAGAAACAAGTTTGTTGTCTAAATTTTTATCTTTATTATCTTCATCAGTCATTGAGATGTCAGTTATAGTTAAAGACTGATTATCTATTCTTTTATTGTTAATTTTTTGCTCTTCATCCTCATTATTACTTATTCTTCTCTTCTTTGGAACAATAAATTTATCATCTTCACTTAAAGCTTGTGGTTTTGAGCCGCTTTTCATCTCAATATCATTTTCATCGTTTTCATCATTTTCTTCATTACCAACATTACTTAATTGTTGAGATGGTCTCGATGCAGCATCAGTTTGAACGTCCTCTTCTTCAGTGTCTTCACCTTCTGCTTCGTTTGATGAAGATAAACTTGATTGAGTTTCTAAACTTTGCTCTCTATCAATGTTTCTTCCAAGATGATCATATACTAATCCCAAAGCACATCTCTTAAATTCGATATGAAGACTCATAAGTTCGTTCAAAAGTGAGTAATCTTTATCAAGTTTAGAAATCAGTTCGATTCTTGTTTTTGGGAAAGAAAACTCCTCAACATTTTCTTCGTTTACAGTCATGTTTCTAATTTTAGTAATATCTCCTTCTGGAATAGTCATTAAAAATTTTCTTAGAATACTTCAAACCGACATAATGGAATCATTTTGCTGAAGTTTATCCATCATTTTTACAACATATCTCCACTTTGTCTGATTTGAACCATAGCTGAGAGCAAATGCAAAAGCGTCAATAGCTCCTTTATGCACCGAATAATTAACTCCTTGAGACACTATGATTTCTTGAGAAAGACTCCAAAGCATTTCAAGACTTTCTTCTTTCAACTCCTCTTTTATTTCTTTCTCTTTTGGAGACAGTTCCTCAACAATTTCTTTAATTTCTTCTTGTTTCTTTGGCTCAATTTCTTTTTGTTTCTTTTCAATAGGTCCATCATCGATTCCCCAAAATATATTTTGAACTTTTTGATCAATATCAAGCTGATTTAGCTTCTTTTTATCAGTTTTGAATGGATCCTCTTCATCAGTGGATTGCTTGTCGTCTTCAAGTTTTCTTTGTACAGGTCCTTTAGTTTCCTCATGCTTTGATTCTTCTCTTTTATTTGATTTTTGTTTAGAGCCTGAAGATCGCTTCTTTAAGCTGAGATCTTTGAAATCGTCAAAATGTGAGACTTTAATATCCTTACAATGATCTTTGTTGTTTCTTCCAGCAACTGGACTATTATGTCTCTTTTTCTGATTTTTAGGACTTGACTCCTTTTCATCTCCTCCTAATGAAAATGATCTAGTTTTCTTTGAATTTTTCTTGTTGAGCAGCAAGTCATCAAGACCTCCAGAGAAAATGAGATCGTCAAATCCTTTATATCCTTTATTGCCTCCAACCTTGCTTTTTCCAAAGCCTGCTTCATGGGCTGCTTGATCGCTCATTGGCCCTTTGCAAACATTTTTGTTGATGTGTTTAAGCAACTGCAATGTGAATTTTCAGTGTTCAGATAATTCCAAGCTTTTTACCTTCTCAAAAAGAAACTTTGCATGGCTTGGCTTGATCTTCAGGGCTAAAGAAGACAGCATTTTTAAAATGTTGACTCTATAAGCCTCGTGCTTGTTTATGGCTCAATCCCATATAATTTCAAATTGTTTTTCTGCTATTCTATCCTTTGAATAAAGGAAACTCAGAACAGGAAAATACTGAATAACTAATTCTGAATGGAGCGTTTCTCCAAAGAATTGGCCAAATATGTCGTGATTAATTAGCCATTCTCAAAATCTTTCAGAATTTAGCCAAAGTTTATCTTTTGATACTCCTACTTTTCTATTCCATGTGCATGAGAAAGTAGATGAATTGATCAAATTCACCTTTGAGATAAGTATATTCAGTCCAGTTACTCGTTTTTCAATATATGAAGTGTTAATTAATCTCAGTGCAAGATCAAGTTCGAAGTTTTGGATAATTTCGTCAGATACAATTGTGTTATTGTATATACTTTCAAGCACTTGACTAAGCGAGCTAATGAATTTAGTCATCTCATCTTGGCTAACTCCCTTATACTCTTCATCAGTATAATTCCTAAATATTCTAATTACTTCTTCAACAATTCCGCTAAAGAACTGGAAAGTATATTCCTGTTGAAGATAATTCTTAACAGATAAACATATCGATAAAATTTCCTTTAAAACTGGAAACGATAAATCATTCTTTGGATTCTGGAGATAGGATATTAGCGCTCCAAATCCGTTTAACTTTCAAAATGAGTTAACATTCTCTCAAAAGAATGGAGAGGCTTGAATCATTGTCGAGTTAACAAAATCATCGATGTGAGTGTATAAAATAGGATTTGAGTGTTTTACCCTTTCAATTTCATCGATCATCTCTTTAATGTTCTTATTTGTATTTAGCAAACTATAAAAATAAGACTTTTCGAATAATATTTGTCCTAAGAACTTCAAGTTATCTTTGTCAATAAATTCAGGCTTAATTCGTTTATACATCCAATATTGGAAAAACCCATTTATGAGGGCTTGAGTCTCAATTTCTGTTCTGTAGAATCTATACCATTAATTTTTACTTTAATGTCAGAATTAAAGGTGAATAAAATTCGGTCGAAACCGAAATAGAAGAGTATCAAATTAACACAGATTTCATTAAATAATTAAAATCGAAAATTTTAGAATAAAGTCAACCTTCTTTCTTGCCAAATTCTGATAAAACTCCTGATGATTGCGTCAAACTCCTCTGGAAGTCTTTTGCGGTCAATCCGGTCAAGTGTAAGGTTAAGTTCTCTAATAATAGCGTGGATGTTGGTATCGATCTCTAAATCGCATGAAACTAAAGATATGTACCTTTAATTGCTGAGAGTTTATATCTATCCAAAGTGCATTTTAATTGCTCGACGTCTATTTCTTTGGTCTCTGGTTGCTTTGGTCCTGCACTATCTTGATCAGTATCATTAATAATATGGAGTAGGGACTCAATATCAGAACTAGCGTTTGACTTTATATCTTCCATCTCAATATCCTTGTTGTCAGCCATCTTCTAAATCTTTAATTATTATATGATTCAGTTCTAAAAAATCATTTTGGGGTTTTGGGGTTTTGGGGTTTTGGGGTTTTGGGG
>JAQGFW010030454.1:0-12894 GCA_030463445.1 Euplotes aediculatus
CTGAACATGATAAATAAAAGAATAAAAATCAGCACCAGACTTATTGGTACAACCTGTGATAGACGTTTACTGGCGCGCACCTGGTTTTCAAACTCTCCCGTCCAGCTGATATGATAGCCAGTCTCTAATGTCAGGCCCTTTTTTACCAGCTGCTGCGCTTCCGATATGGTACTGCCCAGATCACGTTCCCGGACACTGAATTTCACACCAATAAACCGTTTGGTATTATCCCGGTAAATAAAAGCCGGACCGGTATTCTGCCTGATGGATGCGACTTCCTTCAACGGAATCCGGTTTCCGGTGATCGTTGGTATCATCAGCATCAGAATATCCGATTCATTCTTCCGGAAATCCTTTTCATATCGTATACGAATATCAAATTTTCGTTCCCCTTCGTACTTCTGGGTAGCCGTTTTACCGCCAATAGCCATTTCTATAACCGCCTGTGCATCAGCTTTGGTAACACCATACATGGCCATTTTTTCTTCATCCAACAGAATACTGATTTCCGGTTGGCCAATATTGCGAAGAATACCAACATCTTTAATCCCTGGTACGTCCTTTATTCTGGCCATAACCTCACTTGCATAGCTGTCTAATTTATCAAGATCATCTCCGTATATTTTAACTGCATTCGATGCATTCATGCCTGCAACAGCTTCCGCTACATTATCAATTATAGGTTGTGAATAGTTATAATTAATCCCCTGATACTGCCTGAGCCTGCCATCCATTTCCTCTACCAGTTCATCTAACGACAACGACCTTTTCCAATTTTCTTTGGGCTTCAGGTTTACCTGCATCTGTACATAATAAAATCCACTCGGATCAGTACCATCGTTGCTTCGTCCTGTTTGTGACAATACGCCGTTTACTTCCGGGAAACTCATCAGTTCTTTTCTCAATACACTGACCATCTCAACGGTTTTAGGCAGTGAATAACTCATTGGAAGTTTCGCTTCCACCCATAAGGCTCCTTCATTTAGCTGGGGCAGAAATTCTGTCCCCAACCATCGGGTTGAAAAAATGGTCAGCACAAAACTCAGCAAGGCAACCAGAATGGTCGCTCTTTTTCTGTTATAGGTAAATGCAAATGCTTTCCCAACTGTCCGGTTTACAAATCGTGTAAATACATTTTCCTTTTCCTTTACATTTTTATTCAGAAGGATAGAGGCCAGCACTGGCACTAGTGTCAATGTAAATAGCAAAGCACCTAATAAAGCAAATCCAAGTGTCCAGGCGAGTGGCGCAAACATTTTCCCTTCTACTTTCTCGAATGAAAAAATAGGAAGCAAGGCTGATATGATAATGAGCTTGGAAAAAAAGATAGCTTTTCCCATCTGGGTACCTGTTGCTTTAATCAGTCCCATTTTTGCCAACCGGTTAAAATTCTGCATGCCTACCCGATGCGCCTTATGATCAAGCGCAACAAAAATACCTTCCACCATTACAACGGCCCCATCTATGATGATTCCAAAATCTATAGCTCCGAGTGAAAGAAGGTTCGCACTCATACCTTTTAAATGCAGCATGAAAAATGCAAATAGCAGGGATAAGGGAATTATGATGGCAACTATCAGGGTGGTGCGCCAGTCGGCCATAAACAGAAAAACAATGACAGTTACAAACACAATCCCTTCCATCAGATTCTTAAGAACAGTATGTGTGGTATAGGTCATCAACACATCCCTGTCATAAAAGGTTTCCATCTTCACATCAGAAGGAAGGATCGATGTATTCAACTCCTCAATTTTTTCTTTAACCCTGCTTAATACTTCGCTGGGGTTCTCTCCCTTCCGCATCACGATAATTCCTTCCACCACATCATCTTTTTCATTTAATCCAACCTGCCCTACCCTGGGCGCACTCGCTTCCTGAACGGAAGCAACATCTTTCACCAGCAATGGATTTCCATTAAAAATGTCGACGATGGTGTTTTCAATATCCTTTCTACTGTCTAATAAACCGATTCCACGAACCACATAAGCCTGTCCATTTTTTTCTATTACATCACCGCCGACATTCAGATTTGATTTGCTTACAGCATTGTACAACTCCAATGGTGAAAGGTCATACCGTTGCAGTTTTCCCGGATCTACCGAAATCTCATAGATCTTTTCCTGTCCGCCAAAAGCTACTACATCCGCCACCCCCGGAACTCTTCTCAATTCCCGATCAATTACCCAGTTTTGAATAGTTAGCAAATCCCGGGTATCCCGCTCATCACCATTTTTCGTAGCGGGATTGCTTTTAAGTACGTAACGGAAAATTTCACCTGTAGGTCCATAGGGCGGCTGCACATCTGCATCTACACCTTCAGGTAACTGAACGTTTTGGAGCTGGTTACTTACCTGTTGCCGGGCAAAAAAATCTTCTACATCATCATTGAATATGATCTTGATTACAGATAAGCCAAACATCGTGATACTTCGCACATTGGTTTTCCGCTGCACACTATTCATGGCAATCTCAATGGGCGTAGTAACAAATCGTTCAACTTCTTCCGCACTTCTTCCATTCCACTCAGTAACTATTATGATTTGCGTATTTGTTACATCGGGAAATGCCTCAATTGGTATTTTACTATAACTGACAGCACCTGCAATTACCAGTAGCAAAACCCAGAAAAATGTGAAAAACCGATTCTTGAGAGAAAAGGCAATAATTCTTTTTATAAAATTATTCATCAGCTACTAATCATTTATTGCATCATAAATCAGGATACCATTGCCGGAGATTACATTTTCACCAGCATCCAGGCCGGTCTTCAGATAAGTAATGTCTCCCAATTGCCGGTAAACCTCTACTCTCCTGGTTTCAACATTCATTCTGTCTTTAAAAACCATTACCCAATATTTTCCCTTATCAAAAATTATAGAGGCAGCAGGAACTGAAACAAGATCTTTGTTTTCGGAATACTGAACCAGTACATTACAATTCATTTCAGGTTTCAATTGAAAGTCGGGATTGGGAATTTTTACGCGCACTTTCATTGATTTCGTTTCCGGATCAATCGCATTAAAGATCTTATCGATCTTTGCATGATAAGGCTGGTCAGGAAATGCCAATGTGTTAACAGTTACTGAATAACCCACATTGATTTTTGAAATATCTGTTTCATTTACATTCGCGAGTGCCCAAACTTCATTTATTTCTGCAATGGAGAATACCGGCT
Organism: Euplotes aediculatus; assembly: GCA_030463445.1. Classification (NCBI taxonomy): domain Eukaryota; phylum Ciliophora; class Spirotrichea; order Euplotida; family Euplotidae; genus Euplotes; species Euplotes aediculatus. The sequence goes on from JAQGFW010030454.1 coordinate 3,176, forward strand.
CGGCGTTATCTGGCCGCAACAATTCATTCTGGTTGATATTCTTTTTTACAACAAATCCGCTAATAGGAGCAATTACATTAAAAATAGAGCCAGCCCTTAAATTATAAATACTGTACACTTCATTTATTCTGGCTAATTCCGCTTTTGCCTTTTCCAATTCACGCTCTGCTGCAGACAGATCCTTTTCCGTACTCAATTTTCCATCAAACAAATCCCTGATTACCTGAAGATTCTTTTCCGCGATGGCAACATCATTAATGGCATCCAGCTTTTGTTTTTGAAAAGAGGCTACTTCACTGCTTTGGATACTGGCCAATACCTGTCCCTGTTTTACATAATCACCCAACTCCACCTGTATCTTTTTTACAATTCCACTTACAATCGGATATACCTGCGCCTGTTTATTATTATCTGCAGTTATTTTACCAAATAACCGGATTTCATTCATTACCGGTTTTTTTTCAGCAATAGAAAAGCTGCACTTAGCCATCATGGTGTCGCTCATGGAAAATATCACTGCTTCCGGCTCCTGTTGCCTGTTTTTACAACTACTGAAAACAGATACCAGCAACAAAAAAATCAACGTAATTTTTATGTTCATAGTAAGCTTATTAATACATCTCTTTTCCAATTATTAAATTCAGTTGTTCTGCAGCCAATACCAGCTCCGATTTAATCCTGGCCAGTTCAACCTGGACCTCATTGTATGCTTCAAAAAAATCAATGAACTCAATCATGGATATATTTTTCTTTCTGAAATTCTCTACCATGCCTATGCTCGTGATTTCAAAATCCTCATTGTAAAGAGGAGCTGATTTATTGTATTCTGCTACTGTTTGCAAATACGATTTATAGTTATTTGACAGGCTGGCAAGCAGTTGATTTCTGGATGCATGAAAATTCAAATCAGCTTCCTTCGCTTTAAATTCAGCCATTTTTATATTGCCCTGATTTCGGTTAAAAAGGGGCAATGGGATACTGAGCCCTGCATTGATCTGGTTGGCAAAAGCTCCACCTCGTTGATCGTAGGAAGAAAAAACAGTGAGATCAGGTTTTGCCAGTTTACCCTGGTACAAGCGGAATTGCTGAACCAACTGCTGTTGCTGTTCTGCAATTTTCAAATCAATCCTGTTTAGCAGGGCTTCCTCTTCCAGTTCGGGTAAACCGTAGGATTTGATATAGCGACGGATATCGTCTTCCGTATTGTAAAATTGAATTGGGAAATTGGTTTGTAACAAGAGCTGAAGATTGGAATGTACCTGGTAATACTGCTTGAAAATTTCAGCCCGATCATTATTTAATTTCAGATAAGCGCCTTTCAGTCTTACCACTTCCTTTAGTGGAACATTTCCCAAATCAGCCTGTTGCTGATAACTTTTTAACAAGGTGTCCAGCAGTGCCAATTGGGCTGAATAACTGTTCAACAGGTGCCGATATTGAGCTAGCGCATATAAATCGCGATGTAATTGAAACTTAAGCTGCTGCGACAATTGCAGAAATTCCAATTCAGCTAACCGGGAATTGGATTTTGCCAAATCAATTTCGGACTTACGTTTGCCGGCAAGTCTGATCAATTGTTCAAACTGCACAACTTTTTGCCCGGAACCACCAACATGCAATAGTTTCCTGTTTTCAGGATCATAGAGATTCAGGTCAAGGGAAAGAACGGGATTGGGAAAGAGCCTGGCCTGAATAATTTCCGCTTTACTGGCTTCCACATTCATGGAAGCGGCCATTAACCGGAAATTGGTTGTAAGAAATATACTGTCGGCCTGGTTAACCGTAAGATGTAAGGTGTCCTGGGAATACACCGGAAGAACAAAAAGGAGAAGGCATATAATCCGGATCAGTTTTTTAAAATTGGTCATAGTTGCGGACCTTTTCAGTAAGGAGCACCAAAAATGACCGCAACCGGCTTAAAATCACCTTAAAATCAATAAAACTTAACTTAAGGGGAGCGATAAAATAAAGCGGTTAGCTTCAGAACTTATTCGCTGGTATGCAATAGTACCATTATGCAGTTTCAGGATTCTGTGAACAAATACAAGGCCCAGCCCAAAGCCCCGAATACCCGAACTGTTGGCTCCGCGAAAGAAATGTTGAAACAAATAGTATTCCTCATTTTCTGAAACTGCGGGTCCTGTATTGTCAAATTCTACTGTAACAGCAGTAGCTGTATCTCTCATTTTAATGGCAGCCCGATTGTCGGTACTGAACTGTATACAATTTTGCATGAGATTCAAAATTGCTGCCCTTAGTAACCTGGCATTTGCATTCACCTGCGGCAATACTTCTCCGGTCTGCAATTCATATTCAATTGAAAAACGAAAATCCGGATGGATATTTTTCAATTCATCCGCAGTATCAAAAATAAGCTCATCTATTCGTACCTCTTCTGTTTTCAATTCATTTCCCGATTCTGTTTTAGCTATTTCCAGCAATGAATTAATAATTTCGCCAAGCCTTTTGGTATCTTCTTTCTGGTTCTCCATCAATCGTTTCAGGGTTGGAAGATCCGCTTCATTCTGCATGCGTTCAAAATTTGATACCAGCACTGCAATGGGCGTTTTCAATTCATGGGAAATATGGTGAATGGCGTGTTTCTGAAAAGAAAACACTTCGTTCATTCTGCTCATCAACTTATTAAACTGATCCGCAAGTATGGCGATTTCGGTGCCTGAATGCTGGTATTGTATGGGATTGAAGGAATGCTCAAAATTATACGATTCAATTTGACGTGTTATTGACTCAAGCGGGTCGGTAATTTTTTTAGCCTGGATATAAGAAACAATCAAAACGATCAGCGTAAATGCCACGAAACTGAACAGCAGGATATTGCGCAGGTAATCCAGTTTTGAATAACCAAAAAGATCCAGGGCCTTACTGACTCCATAATATACTTTCCCTTCATTATAAAAATACAATCCTACTACATCATACTTTGCTTCCTGTCCTTCATACCAAACATTTTCCGCTGATAATGATTCAAGAATTTCTTTAGAATAGTACACAGGTGTATCATCAATACTGGAATATATCAATTCCTTACGGTCGTTAAATATCAGCAGCTTTTCATTGTAAAGATCATTCAGTGTAAGGCGGTCGATTTTATCAGTCAGCGCTCTATCGGCATCTTTATATTCACTCAGAAAAAAAAGTGTCGATTTGATTTTTTCTTTTTGCCGCTGCTGAAATTCCTCTTCCCTGTATTCTGCAAACAAGGTGTAAATAAAAAAGAGAAGGACACCAGTCAGTGAGATGGCTGTCAATGAGAAATAGATCAATATTTTTTTCCTAATGCCCATCCTGATCTTCAAAATAATAACCGTAGCCAACCTTTGTCTTTATACTTGATTTACCAAAGGGTTTATCCAGTTTGTTTCTTAAAAAATTGATATATACCTCTATAGTATTGGTGTTGGTATCAATATAATTGCCCCATATCTCCTGAATTAACTGATTCTTGGATACCAGTTCACCTTTGTTTTCCAGTAATTTGACTAAAATCTGAAATTCACGCGGGGTTAATGAAACCTCAATTCCTTCCCGGAATACTTTTTTATTTTTCAGTTGAACTGTTATGGATCCGGAAACAATGGAGTCTGTTCCCTGTACCCTTTTCTGATTACGCTTTATTAAAGCCTGCACGCGCAGGATTAATTCGCGCATGTAAAATGGCTTGGTCAGGTAATCATCTGCACCATTATCATAGCCCTGCACCTTATCTTCCAATTCGCCGAAGGCGGTTAACATCAACACAGGGGTATCCCGGTTATACTCCCTGAAGGTTCTGCAAATTTCAAAACCGTTTTTCCCGGGCAGACTGATATCCAGAATAACACAATCAAAGCTCTCTTTTCTTAATATCCTGTCAGCCAGGTTTCCATCATAAATGGATTGCGTGGCATATCCCGAAGCCTGGAGCGCTTCGCAGATATTCTGATTCAGGGTGTGATCATCTTCTACCAGCAATATTTTCATTCCTTAAATGTACTATCAAACGCCTACCTAAAAAAACAGTCGACGGGTAACCCGTCCGGGGTTTCTTCTCACGTCTCACCTACCTCACTTCAACTTCGCCAGCACGGCCTTAATCCGTGCCATGCCCTCTTCAATCTTCGGCAGACTGTTCGTGAATGCGATGCGTATACATTTGTCTTCTCCAAACGCTTTGCCCGTAACGGTAGTTACATGCGCATTCTCGAGAATGTAAAAACAGAGTTCATCTGAATTGTTAACCGTTGTGGTACCATCTGATTTTCCGAAATAGGAACTGATATCCGGAAACACATAAAAGGCACCATCCGGCTCATTGCAGCTAACGCCCGGCAACTCACTCAGCAGGTTCATGATCACTTTTTTGCGCGCTTCAAATTCCTTTACCATCGCCTTACTCGGAGCGAGATCGGTAGTAAGCGCTACAATTGCGGCACGCTGGGTTACTGCATTGGCACCACTGGTTATTTGTCCCTGTATTTTCTCACAGGCCTTCACGATTTCAGGCGCGCCGGCAATAAAGCCCAGGCGATAACCCGTCATCGCAAATCCTTTACTCAGTCCGTTTATGATCACTACCCGGTCCTTGATATCATCGAACTGCGCGATGCTCTCGTGCTGCCCGTTGTAGTTGATGTATTCATATATCTCATCACTCATGATATATACCTGCGGATGCTTGCGGAATACTTCTGCCAATGCAGACAGTTCTTCCTTCGTATATACGGCACCGGTAGGATTACAGGGTGATGAAAACATGAAGAGTTTTGTCTTCGGAGTAATCGCCGCTTCAACTTCCGCAGCTGTTACTTTATAACCGGCACTTGCTTTGGTGCGGATCATAACAGGAATCCCTTCCGACATTTTTACAATCTCAGAATAAGATACCCAATAAGGAGTTGGAATGATCACTTCATCACCGGTATCCACCAATGCCATGATCAGGTTGGCGATACTCTGCTTGGCACCTGTTGAAACCAGGATATTTTCGGGCTTATAATCCAGGTTATTATCACGTTTCAACTTGGTACATACCGCTTCCCGCAGATCCGGATAACCGGCTACCGGCGGATAATGGCTCCAGTTTTCATCTACTGCTTTTTTTGCTGCTTCCTTGATGTGCTCGGGTGTATCAAAATCGGGTTCCCCCAAACTAAGATCAATGACATCAAATCCTTTGGCACGAAGTTCACGGCCCATTTTGGCCATTCGCAGCGTTTCGGGTTCGCTAAAGCGCTGCAACCGGGATGATAAAGACATTTTGTGTTGCTAAATTGGTTTGATTAAGAATGATTGCCTGACAATTGGTAAAAATACGAATTGGGCCGTTTATTTAATTCATTTCTTTTGCCGGATGACAAGGGCGCGTGGGCGCTTATCCCCGGTGGCGCCGGTTTCACCGATTCCTATTATACTATAGACCTCTCCCCGCACAAACAGAAAATCGGCCGTTTCCAACACCACCTGGTTTTTATCGATTAATTCATAGCGCCAGGTGCCCGGCAATACATTGGTGCTGAACTCTGTGCCTGTGATACCTGTTGCTTCCAGGTAGGCCCGGCGATTGGCGACCTGCACCGTATCCTCGCTGTTGATCAGCCATACACTCAGGGAATCGGGACCGGCTACACAATTTATAAACCGGACTTTGGCCGATGTATCGGAAAAAGCAGGCGCATCCTGCAAAATGGTCCATTGCCCGAATCCGTTCACCGCTGTATCAAAATGAAGTACCGTGTAATAGCTGTTCGGATTCCAGATCAAAAACTTGTTATCCGTAATCGTCTCGCTGCCAATCTTCCAGCCAATGGTTTGAGTACCCGGCCGGGTTCTGATATAGCCGTTTTCATCCACCACCCCAACTTCTCCGTATGCCAGATCGTCTGGTGCCAGGGGCTGGCCATCCAGTAGCAGATTCACATCCGCCGCATCCAGCGCGGCATTCACCAGCAGAATATTGGCTTTGGGGCCTACCCCGGTTTTGTCTTCCTGTTTCAGGCAACCGGCCAGCGCCAGGCAAGAAATCCATCCCGCCAGGGTCATAATCCTCCAACTCATAGTTTCTTTTTAGTTCCAGGACTCACAAATTCCGGATTTTTTCCGGTTTAAGGGCCAATAAAGTCCCACCCTGTCAATATTTCATCCGAAATCCTATATTTGCCACTCTTTAAAAAACTACAAAAAACGAAACAAGTATTGCGATGAGAATACTCGTGAGCATCTTTACTGCTTTCTTAATTCTGATTTCTTTGTACCAGTTGTCTTTTACCTGGTTCGTAAATCAGCATGAAAAAGGCATCGAAGAAAAGGCACTGGCGTATGTAAACACCTACCCTAAACCAGAACAAAAGTACTCCGGTAACCAGGAACTTCAACTCCAGTACCAGGACACACTGAATGAGATCAAAAAGTCAACCGTTCGTCGTCTGCAGGACAGCACCCGCAATGAAAAAATTACCTGGTGGGGTCACACTTACCAGAAAGCAAAAGAGAACGAATTGCTGCTGGGACTGGATTTGCAGGGCGGTATCAACGTAACTATGGATATTGCGCTGGACGGACTGATCAAAGGACTGAGCAACAATCCGGCTGATGCGAACCTGAAAAAAGCGATTGATGAAGCTACCCGCAGAAAAGCGGCATCAGATGCGGATTTCATTTCCCTGTTTTCACAATCTTTCAAAGAAGTGAATCCGGGAGTAAGAATGGCTCCGCTCTTCGCCAACAGTACGCGTAACCGACTGAAAGTGGATGCCTCTGATGAAGCAGTTGTTAGCTATATCCGCGAACAGGCGAACGCAGCCATGAAGCAGACCTATGATGTACTGACCAAACGTATCGATAAATTCGGGGTTGCCCAGCCGAACATTTCACTGGATGAAACCAAGGGAATCATTACCGTGGAACTGGCAGGCGCCAGTGATCCGGAAAGGGTTCGTAAATATCTTCAGTCTACTGCCAACCTGCAGTTCTATGAAGTATATAATATTGGTGAACTGGATCGTAGCCTCGAGGCTTCTGATAAAGCGCTGGCGGCTTACCTGAAAGGAACTTCCTCTGTTGACACCGTTGCCAAACCAGCAACAGTTGATAGAACTGCCCAGGCAACTGATACTACTTCTCTGGCAAACGTGCTGAAGAGTGGTGATACATCCAAATCTGCTGCAGCACAAACTCCGGAAGCAGCCCGCGCAGCCAACCCGCTGCTGGCAACCATTCAGTTTATTCCGCCTCAGCAGGGTCAGGACGGCCGGATGAGCTATGCCCCGAACCTCGGTTATGTGGCTACGAAAGATACCGCACTGGCAATGTCTTATCTGAAAAACCCGGTTGTTCAGAATAATATGCCTGGTGATGTGAAATTCCTTTTTGGCATGCCTGAGAAAAATGCAGATGGTAAAGTGCAGGACTTTGTTGCACTCTATGCCATCAAAACTGTTCCGGGTTCTGAAAAAGCTAAACTCGAAGGTGAAAATATTACAGATGCTTTCCAGGATTTCAATCCCGTTACCAACCAGGTTACGGTGAATATGACCATGAGCAAGCAGGGTGAGAAAATCTGGGCCAAGATGACCGGCGACAATGTGGGCCGTGCCATCGCGATTGTACTGGACGATATCGTTTACTCTGCTCCTAATGTAAATGAACCCATCACTGGTGGTAATTCACAGATCTCCGGTTCATTCTCTGTTCAGGAAGGACAGGATTTATCGAATATCCTGAAGAGTGGTAAACTGGATGCACCTGCGAAAATCGTACAGGAGCAGGTAGTTGGACCAACACTCGGACAGGAAGCCATCTCCGGTGGTTCTCTTTCTTTCCTCATTTCCTTTGCTGTGATCTTTATCCTCATGCTGGTGTATTATAACACTGCCGGATGGGTTGCCAATATTTCACTGATCCTGAACCTGCTTTTTACCGTGGGTGTACTGAGTTCGCTAAATGCGACCCTGACTGCTCCTGGTATCGCCGGTCTGGTACTGACAATCGGTATGGCAGTGGATACCAATGTGGTAATCTTTGAACGCATAAAGGATGAACTCACAAGAGGCAAATCTTACCAGCAGGCCGTGAATGATGGTTATAGCCGCTCACTGGCACCTGTACTGGATGGTCACTTTACCTCCCTGTTAACTGCCTTCATATTGTTTTATTTTGGTCTGGGTCCGGTACTTGGATTCGCAACAACGCAGATCCTAGGTCTGTTACTGAGCTTGTTCTGCGGTATCCTTGTTTCCCGTCTGGTTACAGATTTCTGGACTAATAAAAACCGTCATTTCGAATACTTTACCGGAATCAGCCGCAAGATTTTCAAGAATGCGAATTTTGATTACGTGAAAGTGCGGAAGGTTACCTATATCATTTCTGCCATCATTCTGGCATTAGGTATCGGTGCGCTAATCAATGGTTTTAACCAGGGTGTGGAATTCAGTGGTGGACGTAGCTTCATCGTGAAATTCGACAAGGCGGTTTCTACTGCTGATGTGGCGAATGATCTGGAGAAAGTACTGGGAAGTACTCCCATTATCAAAACCTATGGTGGCCCCAATCAACTGGATATCACAACCGATTACCTGATCGAACAATCCGGTCCGGAAGTGGACGACCAGGTGCAGGCTAAACTGTTTGAGGGATTGAAAAACTATCTGCCAGCCAATACAACGGCGGAGGTGTTTGATACCAAATACAAGCAGGGTTCCAAAAAAGTTGTACCGACGATTTCGGATGACCTGAAGCAGGGTGCAAAATGGGCCACCTTCTGGTCTTTGCTGGCGATCTTCCTGTATATCCTGATTCGTTTCCGCGACTGGAGATACTCTTTCGGAACGATTGTGGCATTGATTCACGATGCACTGGTTACCCTGATTGTGTTCTCTTTCTTTAAAGATATCGTACCATTCTCACTGGAAATTGACCAGCACTTTATTGCTGCGATTCTGACGGTGATCGGTTTCTCTACCAATGACACAGTGATCGTATTTGACCGGATCCGTGAAAACAGTCACCTGATGAAGAATGCTACCCGTGCACAGATCATCAATAAATCCATCAACGATACCTTAAGCAGAACCATCATGACTTCTGTTACGGTATTCCTGACCATACTGATCCTCTTCCTGGTAGGAGGTGAAGTAACCAAAGGATTCGCCTTTGCGATGTTGATTGGCGTGATTACCGGTGTGTACTCATCTATCTTTGTGGCTGCTCCGATCCTTGTGGATTTCGGAAAGAGCAAACCTCTTGGAGGTGATTCCAATGAAGTAGTGGAACCCGCGAAAGCCTAAAGAACAAAACATCTGAAATAGAAAAAGCCGTTAGTAAAAACTAACGGCTTTTTTATTGGGGTCATTTTTTGTTACACAGCGAAAGAAGTTCCGCAGCCGCAGGTTTTGCTGGCATTCGGATTAGAGAACGTGAAGCCGCGGTTATTCAGCCCGTCCTGCCAGTCGATTTCCATTCCCATCAGGTAGATACCATGAGATTTGGTCATAGTACAGGGAATGCCATCCAGACTGAACTGTTCATCACCTTCTTCAATTTTATCGAATCCGAGAATATAACTCATACCAGAGCAACCGCCGCCCTTCAAGCCTACGCGCAAAACCTGGCTATGGTCAAATCCTGGCTCCTGCATGAGGCGCCTGATCTCACTGATTGCTCCCGCTGTCATAGTAACCGGTGTTGTTGCTGTTGTTGTTTCCATGCTGCAAATTTAAGGATTT
>JAQGFW010030621.1:0-12285 GCA_030463445.1 Euplotes aediculatus
CCCCAAAACCCCAAAACCCCAAAACCCCAAAACCCCAAAACCCCAAAACCCCAAAACCCCATAGGAGAGTGAGACTATTGAATAAAATTTAAATAAATTCAAGAAATAAATTTAAATCTTATAAAATTTATTTAGGATTTAAATATATTCAGAGATGGATAGACACGATCCTAAGAGGAATAAGAAGCCGAAGTCAAAATCGAACCAGCATAACATATTTGCAATTTTGACTAACAACAGACAAGACAGAGCTTGGAGAAGACAAGACCTTTATCAGTTCAACTCAAACGTTGAGCTTGCTGAATACTCCTTGCCTATTATTTCAGACGACAAAGAGGCGGAAGACAACAAATTTTTACCAGGTGTTGTAAATGTAGACGGAGCACATGTCAAAATGGGTACTAAAGCCAACAAGTTAGATCCAATCCAACCTAAAGACAAATCTCAGATCAGCGCCAGTGACATCATGGAAGAAGTTGATCAGCAAATGGAAGAACTTGAAGGTGAGGGTGAATATGAGGAGCAAGACGATGACAGAAGCCTCGATTCTGATCAATTAGACCAACTTGTAAATGCAGATGATGCTCAAGGACCCAATCAAGCTAAAAACTCGTACGAAAATTTAACTTAAAATAGATATTTTTATTTAAATTGCCTCTTTTAAATTTTTGAATTGAAAATAAGAGAATGTTTTAGAAAATCAGGTGGTGCAAAAGGACAAGCTCAATCTCAGCGCCAATCGCTTAAAACAGGAGAAGACGCTATTTCATTCTTTGCAAAGCATGGAAACAATACTCAGACTAAGATCATTAACTGTAACAGAGCCAGATATCCTCCTGAAGTATTTAGACCATATGACTTGGAGGTAATTATGGACGAAAAACAACTTAATGAGGAGCACTTTACTATTTCAAACAGAGGAGTTGTTCATATATTCAAGAAGAATGCAAAAAGAATGAGTGAAGATGAAATTATTCAAACTGAATTCATTTTTACAAGTGACTGGATGCATGAAGCAACTCTTTTCAATGTCCTTACTTCAATGAGACTCTTCAAAAACTATTTGATTGGAAAAGTATTTTCTCAGTGGAAATCTGATGTAAGATATAAAAGATTTGTGAAGACTCGTCAAAAGTTAGCTCAAAGTCTTAAGTACGTGATTCCTGCTTTCCAACCTTCGTTTGTACAAGTAAACAACATACTGTATGAGATGCAGAAGACTAAATGTTTCCAAGAATTGAAACCAAACAAACAGTATGACCTTGAGGCTTTTGGTGCTGAACAAAAGAAGGAAAGAGAAAACTCTAAAGATTTCTATGATAAAAAGATTGAAACTATCACTAAGCTTCTTGAAGACTTAATCAAAGAGGTCACTGAGTCAAAGAATATTAGAATTGATGAAGAATTTGAAAACCATAAACTTGGACAAAAAGTTAAACACAAAGCTATGACTGTACAGAAGTTTGAAGAACAAACGATTAAAAACGTACTAAAATTAAGAAGGAATAATATTGCAAGTCTTGGAATTTTCATTAGACTTGTTGACTACATGGCCGTCGAAGCTCAAGTAAAGATCAATCAAGATGCAGCAGATCTAGTATATTCAGAAATGGCAACAGAAGATAGAAAAGCTGGAATTACTTGCTTCGTTCAATTTGATGAAGAAGGAATGGCATTTGTGCCACCTGAGGGAGAATTCGTACAAGCATTTGCTACCATTTTGACAGGCGTACAGACTGTATGCTCAGATATTGCAAGAGTTATTACTCATCCTCAATTTAATCAATATACCCAGGGACTTTCATCAGAAACTGCATTGAGATTTAAAGATATTGTTGAAGGCTCAGAAAGCTATAGACTCATAAAGAGTAAAATCACAAACAAGCTTGTTGAGGACTTCGCTCACTTCCGGCAAGAAACTGCAGGATTTGAAGCATGTAGAGTAGTAAATCAATTTGATTCTGAATTTAATTTCCAAGAATTCAAGAAAGCAGGACATGATCTGAGAGGTATACAAGAACAGCTTGATCAACTCAGAAAATGGGAAAGCTCAGTTAGCTCATCCATCAGAGCACAAATTAATCGAGGACTTGTTTTCGTAAATGGAAAGAGGCTAAGAGAAAAACTAAGCAATGCAGTAAGAGGAGCTCTCGGTTCTATTCGTGACTACCTCATCGATCTTGCTGAAACAAAATCACAGGAAATACTTGATGGACTCAGAGTAACACGTCGTAGTCTTGGAAAATCAATGTCAAATCTTGGAGAATACGTTGACTATGTCAAATCTTTAAATGATTCGAAAGTTAGACTTGAAAGGCTTGCTGATGAAAAAGGTGTTTTCGAAGAAATGAGTTCGATTCTAAGAAAGTCAGCAAAGTCAAAGGATATAACTGGAGCTGGAGCGCCAACACAAAAAGAAAGTACTCTTCAAACAAAATACGAAACAATTATTGCAGAGCTTGAAAATTGAAGAAATGATATTGCTGCAAAGGAGGCATTAGTTGCTGGAGGACAGCAAGAGATGCTTCTTGTTCTTGATAAAAACATTGCAGAAGTTAAAGAAAAGATAGCAGAGCTAACATCAAAAATTAATGTTGGATCTCTCATTCAAGCATCAACTCCATCTGCAGAGTCTTGAAGCGACCTTGAAAGACTAAAGAAAAGATTTGAAGAGTCTAAAAAGAGAGCTGAAACTTACATTTCATCTCAGCAAATTCTTGGACAACCAGTATCAGAAATTGAAGAAATCGATGACTTTGAAAAACAGTGGGAGGTCAGATTTAGATTATGGAAGTCGAGAGACGACTGGGATCAAGATCGTGCAGTATGGTATGAAACACCATTTCCTGGTCAGGATGCTCTTGAGATCGAAAAGAGAATTAAAGAATACGAGAAAGAAGTTACTTGGATTAAGCAAAGTTTACCAAGAGATAGTAAAGACGAAGTATATGAAAAGCTAAATGAAGATGTTAGAGGTGTATCTTCAGTTAAAGACCTCATACTCGACCTTGGAAATAGAGCACTTCAAGAAAGACATATGATTAAGATATTTGCACTTTTATCCGAAGGTAATACTTATTCTCCCTCTCGTTCTTTCACACTATCCGAACTAATAAATGCTGGAATTCTTGAAGTTAAAGATAAAGTTGGTGAAATTGCTTCAACAGCAAGTGGAGAGTATGCAATTAGTCAAACTCTTGAAGGAATTAAGAAAGTATGGGCAACAATGGAGTTTATAGTAATTAATTATCGAGACATTAAAGATAAGTTTATCCTCGGTACAATTGAAGAAATTATGATGAGACTTGAGGATGATCAAGTGTCAATTCAAACTATGCTCGGATCAAAGAACGTACACGAAATTAGAGCTGGTGTAGAAGAGTAAGTCATTCTCAAAAGCTTGTTATTCTATTTATACCATTTCCTTGTGCATTTGTTTATTTAAATAATCTAAAAAGCCGTTGTTTATATCGTGTAGTTCTATTTTAATATGATTACGAATATAGATGGGAACAGAAGCTTTCTTATATTTCGGATGTAATTGATGAATGGCTTATGTGCCAAAGGCAATGGATGTATCTCGAAAACATCTTCTCAGCTGAGGATATCATCAAGCAACTACCAAATGAGTCAAAACAATTCAAAAAAGTCGATACATTTTGGAAAGATGTTATGGCAAAAACTCACAGAAATCCATCGATTCTTGATACTTGTGCTTCTGAAGGATTACTCAGAAGACTTCAAAGCAACAACAGGACGCTAGAAGAGATTCAAAAATGATTGGAGGATTACCTAGAAACAAAGAGAGCAGCGTTCCCTCGTTTCTATTTTCTATCAAACGATGAGCTACTTCAAATTTTATCGCAGACAAGAAATCCTCAAGCTGTGCAACCTCACTTACGTAAATGATTCGATAATATGGCAAGCGTCGAGTTCTCAAATGAGCGGAACTCGAAGTCAATAATTGCGATGACATCAGCAGATGGAGAGAAGGTTAGTTTTTCAGCACCAGTTCTTGCCGAAGGAGCAGTCGAGTTCTGGTTATCAGACATTGAAAGAATGATGGTAAAGTCTTTATACGACAAGAACAAGGCATGACTTCAAAGCTATCCACCAAACGCACTAGAAAGAAGGGCTTGGTTCTTTAGTCATCCTGCCCAGTTGGTTTTAGCCATTGATCAGGTGTTCTGGACCAAAGGTTGAACTGATGCAATCGAATTGATTGAAAAGGGAAGCAACAAGAAAGCACTTGATGAGTGGTTTGACTTTTCAGTTGCCCAAATTGGAAAAATGGTTGAAATAGTCCGAGGAGAGTTAACTGAGCACGAACGAACATTAATGGGAGCTTTAATCGTCCTCGATGTTCATGCTAGAGAAGTTGTTAAATAAAATGGTTAGTAAAGTCAACAATATCAATAACTTTGAGTGGACAAAACAACTTAGATACTATTGGGAGACCGATGGCGATGATTGATTTGCACGACAAACAAATACAGCTTTTAGATATGGATATGAGTTTTTGGGTAATGGACCCAGACTTGTAATTACTCCGCTCACAGACAAATGATATATGACACTAACTGGTGCACTTCATTTAAAATACGGAGGAAATCCTCAAGGCCCTGCAGGTACTGGAAAAACTGAATCAACAAAAGATCTTGCGAAAGCGCTTGCCATTCAATGCGTCGTTTTTAATTGCTCAGATGGACTTGATTATAAAATGATGGGACGATTTTTCAGTGGATTAGCTCAAGGTGGAGCCTGGTCATGTTTTGATGAGTTTAATAGAATTGATATTGAAGTGCTCTCAGTTATTGCTCAACAAATGCTAACTATTCAAACAGCTGTCAGAAATCGCAAAGAAAAGTTCTTCTTTATTGACAAAGAAATCCCACTTAACTTAAGATTTGGTGTATTTATTACAATGAACCCTGGATATGCTGGAAGAACAGAACTTCCAGATAATCTCAAAGCACTATTTAGACCTGTATCAATGATGATTCCTGATTATGCACTTATTGCAGAAATTATATTGTTTTCAGAAGGATTCGAAACAGCATTTGATCTTGCAAGAAAAATGGTCCAATTGTACAAGCTGTCATCAGAGCAATTGAGTAAGCAAAAACACTACGACTTTGGAATGAGAGCTGTCAAATCTGTGTTAGTCATGGCAGGCTCATTAAGAAGGAGAGAGCCTAGCTCAGCAGAAAATATTGTTTTGATTAGAGCAATGAGAGATTCAAATGTACCAAAGTTCTTAGAGCACGATCTACCATTGTTCGAAGGTATAATTACTGATCTGTTTCCAGGTGTCAAAGTACCGTTTATTGATTACGGTGTACTTCAACAAAAGATAGAAGAAAATTTGTCAAAGCGAGATTATCAGCTCATCCCTGGATTCATTAAGAAAACAATACAGCTTCTTGAAACAATGCTTGTTAGACACGGTAACATGGTTGTTGGAGAAGCCTCGACTGGTAAAACAACAATATGTGAAGTCTTAGCAGACGCACTAACATCTCTTCATAATGAAGGAGTAAAGGATCGATTATACTATCCTGTTGAACAGTACAGACTCAATCCAAAGTCAGTAACAAGAGGAGAGTTGTTTGGATATACAAACTTGCTAACAAACGAATGGACTGACGGACTTGTCTCCAAACTTGTCAACGATGCAGTAAACAGTGAGAGACCTCAAAATCTTAAGTGGATTATATTCGATGGTCCAGTTGATGCTTTATGGATTGAAAATATGAACACAGTTTTAGATGACAACAAAACTCTGTGCCTGAACAATGGACAGAGAATCAAATTACCTCCGACAGTTACTATGATTTTTGAAGTTATGGATCTGAAAGTTGCCTCACCTGCCACTGTGTCAAGATGAGGAATGGTTTACTTAGAGCCTGTCCATTTAGGTTGGGAACCTTTAATTGATACTTGGAACAAAAAGTTCAAAAGCAGAAACTCTGCAATGTACTATGAGCTTGCTTGCAAGTATGTTAAATCAGCATTTAAAAAGGGACTTCCTTTTGTCAGAGAAGAATGAAAAGAAGTTATTCCTTCTGTAGACGCAAATTTGGTAACTTCTTGCCTTAATCTTCTTGAATCTGTCATGGATCCTGAAAAAGTTGACTTTAGTCGGGCTGTTTCACCCGAGAAAGATGTTAAAGTATTTGTAATTTTCTCACTTGTTTGGTCATTAGGAGCAAATATTGCAGATAGTGTGAGAAAAGTATTCAACCGATTTATGAAATCTCAAATTGCTGATATTCACTGTGACTTCCCAGATGAAGGTACTGTTTATGATTATGGAATTGAACCAACTACACGGACATTTGAACCATGGTTAGATAGAGTTGCAAAGTTTGAATATAATCCGAATGCATCATACTTTAGCATTCTCGTTCCAACTCTTGATACAGTGAGATATAAATTCCTACTCGAAACCCTTTTAGATCACGACCACAACGTTTTGATTTCAGGAGAAACTGGAGTTGGTAAATCTGTAATTACTGCAGATTTTCTGTCTCATGCAGATCCAGATGCATACGTCTCTGCATTTATTAACTTTTCTGGTAAAACAACAAGCAAAAATCTAAAAGACGCATTTGAAAGCAAACTTGAAAAGAAAAGAAAAACTCTGCTTGGACCTCCAAGTGGAAAGAAAATGGTCTTCTTTATTGATGATGTAAACATGCCACAATATGACGAGTACTTCTCACAGCCACCAGTCGAACTATTAAGACAAACAATTGATTCTGGAGGCTTCTACGATCTCGAAAAACTGATTTTCAAGAAGGTGAGCAATACTCAATTTGTGACGGCATGTGCCCCACCTGGAGGTGGAAGAAATGAAGTAACACCAAGGCTTTTCAGGCATTTTAATATGGTGTGGGTTCCAAATTTAAGTAAGAAATCAATGGAAACAATATTCTCTTCAATATTGAGAGGCTTCTTAGAGTTGAATCCAAAATCAAATCTCGACATTTTCTCAGACATGATTGTGAGAGCAAGTGTTGAAATATATGAAAAGACTATTAAAGACTTCTTACCCACTCCAACAAAATCTCACTACACTTTCAACCTGAGAGACTTGTCTAAAGTAATTCAAGGTGTTTTAGAAATAAATCATAAAAACTTGGAGGATAAAGAAATGCTTGTTTCTCTCTGGGCCCACGAAGTTTTCAGAGTGTTTAGAGATAGACTTATCAATACACAAGACTCTCAAAAATTCAGCGATCTTGTGACAAAACTGATACAAAAGCACCTAAGTCTTGATTGGCAAAGAGACGAGTTTGCAGATATCTTGTTTGGAGATTTTGATAGCGGTCCAGATAGAGACTATGTAAAACTTGGAGCTCCCGAATCGTTGGTCCCGAGATTAAAAGATTTCTTGGAGTCATACAACGTGTCATCAACATCTCCTATGAACCTCGTCTTCTTCAATGATGCAATTTACCACTTGGCGAGAATCTCAAGAATCATTAGATCACAAAGGGGAAACTGTCTGTTAGTCGGAGTCGGAGGGTCAGGAAGAAGATCGCTTGCAACACTTGCTGCTCATATGCAAGATATGGCCTGCTTTTCAATAGAAATCGCCAAAAACTATAGAGAAAAAGAATGGCATGAGGACTTGAAAGCACTTTTGATTAGTGTTGGAGCTGAAGATCAACAAAAAGTGTTTATTTTCTCTGACTCTCAAATTCTCAAAGAGTCTTTCTTGGAAGACATCAACAACATTTTGAACGCTGGAGAAGTGCCAAACTTATTTGCTCAAGATGAATATGATAATATTATTGAAATATTAAGACCAAAGGCAAAGCAAGAAGGAAAAGAAAATAAAGACGAAATACTACATTATTTTGTTTCACTATGTCGTCAGAACCTCCACGTTACGCTTGCATTTTCACCAGTCGGAGAAAAGTTTAGAGAAAGATGAAGACAGTTCCCTTCAATCATCAACTGTTGAACCATTGACTGGTACCAGAAATGGCCAGAAGAAGCACTGTATTCTGTTGCAGATCGATTCTTTACTGAACGAGAAATCGAACTTTCTATTGCAGAATACAAAGAGGCTTTGTGAAGAATGGCTGTTGAAATCCACAGGAGTTCAGGCAAAGAAGCTGAAGTCTTTTACGAAGAACTCCGAAGAAGAACCTACACAACACCTAAAACATACCTTGACCTTATCAAAAGCTACCTCGATATGATGGAAGAGCAGAGGAGAGTCGTGCCTCGAAATATTGCCAGGTACAGTCAAGGCCTTCGTCTGCTTGCTCAAATCAAGTCAATGGTTGATCAGCTTCAAGTAACTTTGACAAAACTCAGACCTGAAATCGATAAGAAAGAAGCCGAGACTCAGCAACTTGTCGTAGATCTAGAGAAGCAGCAAAAGCAGGCTGCCGAAACTGAGAAAGTCTTCAGACAAGAAGCTGAAGAAAGCCAGAAGTTATTCGATGAAGTTCAGGAACTTAAAAAGGGATGAGAAGCCGACCTTGCTAAAGCGATGCCAATTTATGAGGATGCTCTCAAAGCCTTAAATACTCTAAACAAAAACGATATTGTCGAGATGAAGTCATACCCAACTCCACCAAATGAACTTGTAATGGTAATTGGCGCTGTTTGTGTACTATTTGACAAAAAGGAAAATTGGGATGAAGGCAAAAAATTGATGAACGAACCAAAGAAGTTTTTAGAAAGCTTAATGGAATATGACAAGGACAATATTGCAGAAAAGATTGTAAAGAAAGTTAGAAAATACATAAAGATGGACAACTTCAAGCCTGATATCATTGCCAAAAAGTCAAAAGCAGGTGAAAGTATTTGAAAATGGGTTATTGCAATTGTAAACTATTCAGATGTCATGAAAATTATAAAGCCAAAGCAAGAGTCTTTAGCAAAGGCAGAAAAAGAACTTGCCAAAGCAAAGGCTGAATTGTCTGAAAAAGAAGCTTCACTTCAGCAAATTCGTGACAAAATTGCTCGACTTCAAGCAAGCTACAACACTTCGCTAAGAACATTAGAAGAACTAACGAAACAAAAAGAACTAATCGAGATTCAACTAATTAGAGCTGAGAAACTACTTGGAGGACTTGAAAGTGAATCAAAGCGTTGGGAGAAAGCAGTTGGAGAACTAAATATAGATCTCCATGATCTTGTTGGCAACATTATGGTTGCTGCAGCTTGATGCCAATATGTAGGAGTGTTCACGGATAAATATCGTAATAGACTACGAGAGTCATGGATTAGATTCTGAACACAATCTAATATTCCTATCTCAAACAACCTCAGTCTTGAAAGAATTCTTACTGACCCTGTTACTGTGAGAGAATGGAACTTAAACGGACTACCTGCCGATAAACTTTCAATAGAAAACGGAATTTACACTACAAACGCAAAACGTTGGCCATTACTTATTGACCCTCAAAGTCAAGGTAACAGATGGATCAAGAAAAATGCAGGAATAAAAGTTGTCAAACAAACTCAAGCAAAATATTTACAAACGCTAGAAAATGCAATCAGGCTTGGAGCACCTGTTCTGATTGAAAATGCAGGAGAAGAACTTGATCCTGCATTAGAACCCGTGCTATTACGACAAATTTTCAAAAGAGCAGGTCAATGGGTTTTAAAGTTAGGTGATACAGATATTCCGTACTCACAAGAATTTAATTTAACGCTCACAACAAAACTACCGAACCCTCACTATCTCCCTGAAGTTTGCATCAAAGTAACAATTATCAATTTCACTGTCACACCTGAAGGTCTGGAAGACCAATTGCTGGTTGCTGTAGTTAGGTATGAAAGACCAGATTTAGAGGAGCAAAAAGACATTCTTATTACAAAGTCTGCAGAGCTTAAGAGACAACTCAAAGAAACTGAGGATAAAATTTTAAAACTGGTTTCAGAAGCCGATGAAGATATTTTAAATGATGAAGAGCTGATTGATACTCTTGAGCAATCTAAAGAGACATCAATAATGATTAACGAGAGAATGAAGGAGGCAGAGCAAATGACAAAAGAAATTAATGCAAGCCGTGAGCTATATCGAAGAGTTGCAATAAGAGGATCCGTTTTGTACTTCGTTATTGCAAAGATTGCATTGATGGATCCAATGTATCAGTACTCGCTTGCATTCTTCACTGGATTATTTAACAGAAGACTAAAGCTTTCAGCAAAATCTGATATACTGGAAGAACGACTCGAGATTCTGATTAAAGATGTTACTATTCAGTTTTATAAAAACATATGTCGAGGTATATTTGAAAAAGACAAACTGACATATTCATTCTTAAATGCAGCAGAGATTTTGATGAGAGAGTAAGTTTAATATTAGAACTATTTATTAAGATTTGTTAAAAGCTTGAATACTTTAGTTTTAATAGTTTTCGTGTATCGTATAAAGTATTTTATTTGATATTAAAATGCATTAATCAAAAGTATGTATTTTTGTTCGATAATTAGGAAAGACAAACATACAAACTATGATAAACCAAACTACTAATTATTAATTCTAAATACTTAGCGATATAGTTAGTTGCTTATATTTATGGAGCTAATATAAAAGCTGTTATAAACTAATAAATATAAATGTACTTAAGGCATAAATATTGATAATTTAAAATGTAATATTATTGTTTATATTTTAATTAGTCGTAAAGTAATAAGCTAATGTGCAATGTTCTGTTTGCTAGAATTAAATGTGCTGATAAGGAGATTTAGTATGACTGAATTAAAATACTATTTTAAACAAAATAAATATTTGTCGTACGATTATTATAACAAACGCTAATTTTTAAATTAGTATAACTATATACAAGTTTGAATAATATTTATGATTTCAAATTACTATCAACATAAATATGCTATTTATATTTAATTTATTATTTTGCAGTGGGTGAATTTAAGTAAATTTTCTTAACTATCAAGAGTAGTAGGTAAAGCAAATCAGCTTTTCAAAATGGTTTATTTTAAATAATTTATTCTGAGAAAGCAAAGTTAGTATTCAAAACACTTTGATTCTGGATGAATACTTTGCAATTATAATATCGAACATTTTAATTTTGATTTGACAAAAAATCTGTTGTTCCAAAGATCAGACTAAATCCTATGGTGATCAATTCTCTCAAAGAGAACTGATCTTCAAAAGATCTTGTCCGGCCTTCAGAAGAACAGATTCATCACAGAATGCAAGTGAAAATGCTCGATTCTGTGATATTTAAAATGCTTTAATTGGCGTAGATTCGTCGAAAATTAGTCGTAAAATTAGTTTTGAATATAAAGGTGTGGATCACTTTCAGAAGCTTTTAATCACTAATTGGAATTCCCTAAATCAAAGAATATATTTCGATTTTTAAATGAGCTAAACTAATCTGTATAGCAATCGAATTACTGCAGAAGAAATGAATTTCTTTACAAGGGGAGCTCCAAGTACTGATGATCAGGAAAACCCAACATCACTTCCTCTTGAAACCTATCATAGTTTGTGAGCACTTGAAACTGTACACGCAAACTATGCAGGAATGAAGAAATCACTTGTCGATGCTGGTAAGTTTTTCGCTTGAATTCTCTAGCTGATTCCGTTTACTGGAAAGACTTAGCGGCTTCTGAAGATCCCTCAAGACTTCCGCTTCCTTCAAAATATGAAGACACGTTGACTGAGTTCCAGAAGCTATCAGTCAGGAAGATTATAAAGGATGAGAACTTAATGATTTACATAAAGGAGTTTATTAGAAAAGAGCTATCTGAAGAATTCATTGAAAGTCCGCCATTTGATTTGGCTGGAGCGTTTGCAGACTCAACTAGCACTTCTCCGATTATCTTTATTTTATCTCCAGGTGCAGACCCAATTCCAAACTTGTATAATCTGGCGAAGCAAAGAGGCATGGAAGAGAGACTCAAGATCTTATCTTTAGGTCAAGGACAAGGAAGTATTGCTCAAAAGTATATTGAGGGTGGACAAGCAAACGGTGAGTGGATTTGTCTTCAGAACTGCCACTTATCGTCATCATGGATGCCAGAACTTGAAAGAATACATGAATCTCAATCAGAAGACACAATAAATCCAGAATATCGACTTTGGTTAACATCAATGCCCACATCTGTATTTCCAGTTCCAGTGTTGCAAAGCGGAACTAAGATTACAAACGAGCCTCCGAAAGGTCTAAAGGCGAATTTAAAGCGAACATTTTTAGAAGTTGATGATGCAAGTTATGAAGACTGAACCAAGCCGAGAGAGTACAAGAAGATGTTGTTTGCATTAGCTTATTTCCATGCGGTCATACT
>JAQGFW010030631.1:0-15235 GCA_030463445.1 Euplotes aediculatus
CCCCAAAACCCCAAAACCCCAAAACCCCAAAACCCCATTTCATATTTTATTAGTTGAGTATAATAATAAAATTAAATGAAGTCAGAACAATATGGAGTACAAAAATTCTCTAAAATCAAGCAGTAAGATCAATGCATACTATGAGATTAGTTGCTTCTCAAACCTTATAATTTAAAACATACTAGTAATAAATTCCAGCTGTCTCTTCTGCTCTTATACTTGTCTCTAGAGATTGAGGCATTTCAGCTATCGCAGTAACTGCTATGAGTATAATTGAAGAAAAGAAAATTACAGTAGGAGAATCAACACTCGATGTTGATCTTGACATCAAAACAAACCCACTAAGGTGAGAATATTTATCATTTTATAAATTATATATTATCTTTGAATTTTCTTGACGATTATGAATATAATTAAACCATGTTAAGTAAATTGCTTTCATTTTTTATTTAACTAAATTACAAAAAAATTTAAACCAATTTAAATTCAATTGAAATACACATAAATAAAAACTGAATAGAAATACTAATAATATATTTCATTCAAAATATCTTTTTGTAGATAAAGGGTATACATTTGATTATCTAAAAATTTATTGCTTCATCTCTATTTCAAAATTCTAGTATTTTTGAAACTAAAAAAATCCATTCAACTTCTTTTTTCTTCTGTCACTTCATAGTCATTTAACTATATTACTTCATTTCTTCAAAATCCCTTACCTTTATTAACAAATCAAAAACCTTCAAATGCCCATTCCAACTTCAACTATTAATATCCAAGCAAAGTCTTACCTTAAACCAATAAAATTCAAATCAATTCTACAAAATAATTTTCTTTTTAATCCAGTCCCTCCTTCCTCCATCACCATCTACCCCATTAACTCTTCCCAACCCAATCAATCCACAACAATCACCACCAAATCTCTCCATCAAAAATCCGTAAATCTCAACTTCATCAACTCCATCACCCCAAATCCATCCCTCCTCAATTTCCTTCCTTCCCAATAAATCCATCCAAACCTCCATTCCCTAATAACTCTATTTTCTATATACAATCTTCCCTCATTTTCCCTGTTTTTCTCAAAACCATATAATAAATGAAATTTATAAGATGTATATTCGAGAAGTTAAAAAATAAAAGAAATATAGGAAGATTTATCAGCGAAAGAATAGAAATGAGACTTGTTGTAATGGTAAGGATTAAGGGTGGTTGAGGAATTGGTTTAGATACTGATTTGATACAGTTTGCAGTTACACAGGTTAAGGGATATTTTATGAGAAGGCTGTTTGGGAGACATTGGCAGAACAAAATTAAAACACAGGAAATTGGCAATGGAAGGAAAGATGGGGGGTTTAAGCAGAAGTTTGTTGAAGGTATTTAGTGGTGATGCTAGGGTTTAGTTAGCAGAAAGGAAATTATGAGAGTTGATACAAAGGGAAGGAATGTACTGCATCGAGTTGCGATGAGCCATAATTATAAGACACTAAGAAATATACTCTGTAATTGATTTGTATTTATTGAAGAAATGATAATTATATTTTAATTTATATGATTTATGATAAATTTTTAAAGAATTTTAATAAAGCAGGTTTTTTAGAATAAACTTTTATAGCTTATGATAAAGATGATTTCGCTAAATTGCGAATAAATTATCCAGATAAAGAAGGTAATGATATTATCTCTATTTTATAGGAAATTCCCCAATTATTTTATGTTGTATATTTCCAAAATAAGCCTCTTTCAAAGAGTAAGATTAAATGTATCAGACTACTAATCGAATACGGTGCAGAAATAAACTTCTTTAATAAAAATACGAATTGGAGTGCTCTCCACTGGTGAGCACTAAATGGCGAAAGAGATTGAGTTGAAGGTAACTATATTAAATACTCTTAATTTATTAAGTATAAATTTAGAAATCATCAAAGCAGGAGCATTGCCATTTATTCCAAATTTAGATGGATTATATCCTATTGACTTAGCCTCGAAAGCAAATGAAAATCTAACATCGAATACAAATGAAGACTTATAATCAGAGTTTTAATTAGAGAAACAATGAAGTGAATCAAAGACTATAATGATAATGGAGGAGTGATCATGCATAATAACTTAAATCAGAATACAGATAAAGATTATAATATCCAAACTGAAAGTAAAGTTCCTACTTTTAGTTTTGATGTCGAAATTAAATCTTCGATAAACTTCTTATTCAATCCAGAATTTCACACAAAATTATTATATTATGCTATCAGATATAATACAAGCTCAACAATTGTATTGAATGTAAGTAGTTAATGGAAAATATTGGTTGAGATTTATAGATTTTGAACGATACAACTGCTCTTGCAAATGGGCCAGTGCTTGATCAAGATGAAAATTCACCACTTCATGCAGCATGAATTTCAAATAATTATAGAGGTTTCAAGCTTCTCCTAGAACACTTAGAAAACAGTGACTCCAATTTGCAAAATTCCTGCATTAAAAAAGCAAACCAAATTTATCCTGGGTTTGATACTTCATGGAAAATTTTATTAAAAGATAGAAAATATGCAATTATAAAGCAAAAATACGACAAGTTCATGAAAAATTTAAATGCAAATGTAAACTGTTTCGTTTAATCATATAGTGAGCTTCCAATTCGAATAAGACTGTTAGTCTAAATCCGAATATATTTAACCCAAAATAATTGTTTGAGTCAGACTCCACTGCATTTAGCATGAATTTATAGAAGACAAAGAATCGCAAAAAGACTATTAAACTTAAAATACAATCCTCAACTATTTCACTATGATTCTAGAAACTTTACTCCAATTGATTTAATTCAGTCTAAAAGCATTTAAGAAAATGTTTATGAATTTATCAGTCAAATGTGCTGATTCAGAAAACAGTCAAAATTGAGATTCAGTCCAACGAGACTGACCTTTTAAAAATATAAAGCTGAAAGATATGTGCAAGTCACAACCTCTAGTTGCTCTCAAGATCATTGCAAAAAACTTTGAACTGATGCAGATGGTTATTAGTTTTCTAAAGTAACTTTGATTTCAAAGTATCGATCGTCCCCAGCGTTGAAAATGACAAAGAGGTTTACTTTGCTCTGCTCGAAATGAGCAACCAGTTTATTGAACGAAATGCACACCAGCAAGGCTACCTAATGAACCTAAGGGACGAGTATGGAAAGATCAAATACTTCAAGAATCAAAGAGATCGCTTCGCAACGTTTCGACTTCTCGACAAGCAAATGGTGATGCTGAACTGAATTAAAAGCAATATGAAGATATTTATGCAGACAGGCCATATCAGTCAAATTATTCTACTCCACAACCCGATATTTGCAGATAGACTAGTCAGTTTTTGGAAGAATTTGCTATGGGATTTCATTACGAACAGTTTATGATATTTTAGGGAATGAAAAGATATCCAGTATAAAGAACTAAATATAATCGAACAGTATTTTGGACCAAAGGTCGGATTTTACTTTGCATTTGTTAGATTCTATACTGCATGGCTTCTTATTCCTGCCCTACTTGGAGTAATATTTACAATATTAATTCGAATATTTGATAATATATACAGTATTGGATTAATACCTTATAGCTTTGTTATCACTATTTGGCTAATAGTATTTTATATCAAATGGAGAAGAAAGACTGCTGAATTATCAATGAACTGGGACACATTCAACACTAAAAATAAGATCGAGAGAGACAGTTTTGTAGGCATTGATTATTATAATATTAATGTTAATAAAATACAAAAATAAAAAAGCAAACAATATAATTCTTCCACTTCAAATACTTCAAATTATTTTCTATTTAATCCTGATGAGTATTTGCATTATTATATTTATAAATTGAAGGCTTTATCAAATAGAACATCCTTCAAATGAAATATCTTTACTTACAGGAGCAATAAATGGACTTACAGTAATTATTCTAGATTTTATTTACACATTCATTATTCGATTACTTGTTCAAATCGAAAACCATAAATATGATAAATACTACGATGCCTCATTGGCATTTAAGAGGTTGTTCTTTACTATCGTAAACTCAAATATATCGTTAATGTGGACTCTGTATTACGACAAGAACTTTGAATCTCTATTCTTCCAGATCATAGGTCAAATTATCGTTAAGGCATCAGCAACAACTTCCATATCTATTCTTTCTGCAGTTTTATTTAAGGTAAAAATCCTAATGTTTATTTAGTTAAATCAAATAGGTTAAAGCTTTTCTTTACTTCAGAAAAGTGCATAAGAAAAAGACAAGTAGAACAGCCGGCTATCAAAATGAAACTGAACAGGAATTAGTGAAATCGATTAAAAACTTATTCTACTTGTAAACAAATTATTTATATCCTATTATGATTTATAAAGAATAAATTTCATAAATTTAGAATTTTTATTAGGTATTTTGTTTATCAATATGAATGTAAGAATACATTACTTTTTATTGATGTAAATTTTATGAAAGTTTATAAATACTATATTTGCTCAAAACTATTACAAGTTAAATTTGATGAATCATTCAATCTATATAATTGGTTAAATGCTTCATCAGTGTTATTTTCTAGCTTGATAAATATAGAAAATTTGCAACTGTAGAACAATCACATGAGAAGGATTTAAAAAGAACACAAAAAGTTTCTAAGCTTAGATGGGGAGACTCACAAAATATCAGGTTTATAGATGGTGTTGAACTTAATTGTCGAATGCAAAATTACAACCAAATTGTCGAGAGATATGTCAATGTTTTTAATATGTTCGGATTCTTTATATTCTATATCGTCGCTTGTCCACTTTCTCCACTTATTCTAATAATTTGAAACTTAGTTTTAATGAAAGTTGATGTAATTTTATTTTCTAGATATTTTAAAAAGAAGATATTAGAAAATGCTATTGATATTGGGCCATGGATGAAAATACTTGAGATTTTTATGATTCTGGCTATAATTAATAATGCTTTAATTATGTTGGTATCTTTGGAAATCTTAACTATTAAAATGGATATTACTTTTCGGTCTTACTTTTGGATGATGCTTGGAATAGAACATATAATTTTATTGATAATGTTTATCTTAGTAAACTGAATAAAATCTCAGCCGAAGTGGGTTAGAAATGAGCTACGTTTGCAACATGCTTTAATGCAAACAATTTTAAAAGAAAAAGAAATGTTATTTGAAAAAGAACTTCAAAGAAAGGTTACTGTTCTCATTGATAACATGAGCAAAATATATTATAAGTAAAAATGGCAATTAATTATTTTTAGAAAGCTTGATACGGAAAGGGAAGAAATAGAGAAAACTGTAGTACATTTAGACAGCATTGTCGCTCAAATTGATAAATCAATTGCATTTTGTAATCAGGTGCGTTCCAAGCATGAGACTCCTTCCCTCAATTCATAGTTTCAATATTGAATGTAAAGATTAACTTTGCAATGTTAATTGCATAATGTTGAGAAATATTTAATGAGCGAGATCATGAACATATTCATTCTCTCTTACAAGCTTCTTTCTTCCTTCACCCAATACAGTCTCTATCAGTTGCCAGTCTCTAAAAATGAGATAAATATCTTACTTTCCAGCGCGCTTCTTTTTACGTTCTCTTGGCTTGTAGGGTGCCTCAAGTTCCTTTGATGCTAATTTTTCACTACAAATTATGAAGATGAAAATACATATCGATGTCTGATAGCCAACTATGCTGAAGAACTTGAATAGCCTAAAAGTTAAGTTAGATAGATTACGCCTCTGCTGCCTAATCGCTTTTTTGGATCAACTAAGAGTAAGCGAGAAATAAAGTTGAAACAGCTGGAAGAGATAGATTTATCAGGCCAATTTATTGATCCTATAAGGTAAATTTTATTCAATTACCTTTTACTATGAGATCATCCATTGATTTACGAGATGTAGATTTGAATGGAGTGATTCCTATATATTAGCATATTTAAGTACCAAAGATTAATTCAAATGTGAGTACTCCGAGAGCCCACCAATCAATGCTAAAAGTGTGAGAAGATCTGTTAATTATTTCTGGAGCTGAATATTCTGGAGTTCCAACAGATGAAAATGAAGTTTCATCAGCAGAATGGAGAACTTTGGATAGGCCAAAATCTGTAAGGTAACAGTAACCGTTTTTGTCAAATAAAATATTTTCAGGCTTTAAATCTCTGTGAATTATATTTCGTTTATGGAGTGATCCAAGAGCTATTGCAATTTGAGCGATAATAAATTTAGCTTCTTCTTCAGTAAAGCTGTCAAGTTTCTTTCAATGTGAATAAAGATCTCCTCATGGGAAATAGTCCATAATTAAATAGATTCGAAATTCATTCTCAAATAAATACTGTAAGTTAACTAAGAAAGGATTCTGAATCTCCTTCATTACAAATATTTCGCTTAAATAACACTTTGCTTTATTCCTTCCAATCTAAATTTCAAGTATTTAAGACCATTAAAAATATAAGTGTCTAAAAGCTTTGTTATAAATCTATAATTATCTAAGCATTTAATTGTATTAACATATAGCTTCAAATTTGATCTTGCAAATTCTGTTCGTACCTTCATAAACTCAATCTGGTCTTCTTCAATAATCAAGTCCTTGCGGATCCTCTTCATAGCGTACTTCTGCCCATCAAGAGTATTCCTAACTAGAAACACCTTTCCAAAGGAGCCTTCGCCAATCCTTTGAATCAATTCGAAATCACTGAGTTCAATCTCCTTCTTTTTCTTCTCTCCTCTCGGCGTTCCTATTTAAACCCTCATATTTCATCTCTTTTGAAATCTAAGGGACAAAGCAAAGAAATTTAGAGCTAAAGAAAATCGTAAAAGTGTATAGTGGATTACAGTAGAGCTCTTCATCTGAAAAGCAGCTGGAATCAATTGAGAAGTCGCCGTTGTTCGGGTTCACGTAGTTTAAGTCCAAATCTCTGATGTTTGAGGCAGGCTACTTACCGAATTACTTTTGTCGGACTCGATTCAAAGTCTACAAGTTTAGTGTCAAGCTGTCACATGCATATTTGAAGTTGAAACTAATTGCAACGAGTATCCCTTAAAGATTATAAAAGAAAATCTTGAAGATGATAATTTATTGTCTTATCTAATCTCCAGGTATCATTGAGCCATAAAATAACAGATATTTCATCTTTATGGTAACTTTAAAGCTTAATAATGACAAATGAATATGGAGAACCTATTAAACTAGAGTGGTGTATTAAAAATAGCTATGTATAGCTTACCGTATAATGGCGCATCTTGTGAAGATCTCTGACTCATGTCTCTACATTCAGTATTGTCTGAGTCCAATTCAAGTTGCTGTTGTTCGTTACCTTGAAAAAGAAATTTGTATGTGAGAAAATTACAACTTACTGTCATCTTTCTGCGTGAATTCTACATTATCGCCATATGATTTGATTATCGTAAGGGTATTAATATTTTAAAGTATTGCAATTAAAAAGCATTCATGAGGTGATCAAATAATTTAACATTTTGATACCTAAATATATGGAATCCTTCCTTTCAAATGAGTTAGAATCTCTATCATCATGGTTATTACTTGACTTGGTTGATGCCTTGTTATGTGAATCTATGAATAGCAATTTATAATTTCTTTTGTTCTCATTATAAATTTGTTTACTTTTAAAAGAAAGGTAAAATAAAATTTTGATTATAAACATAAAAATCAAATTTCAATCAGGAATGATTATCCGAGTTGGAAATCATGAATCTTATATTAAAATCTAAAAATTATGAATTTGTGTTTTAATAGGTAAATTTAAAGATTATGTTTATAAGGTTACTACTTTTGGATTCCATAGACTCTATTCTTGTCTTGTTTCAGCTATTATAAAATTATATTTTAAAGTACAAGTTATAAAAAACTGATATAACAAAATTTAAGATAAACAAATTTAATTTTGTTGACCTACTCGTAACTAAAAAGATCTTCTTTGTTTTTCACCAAGTATTTTTGATTTGGAGTGTATTTTGACTTGAGACTTTCTATTCCATTCACGTTCTTTGTAAACTCCTTCTTTGAGATTGAGTAAATGGGAATCGATTTTGTATTATTTAACTTTGTCTTCACTTTCTTTGGATTCTTGCATTTGAGGTTCAGATCAAACTCCTCAAGAATAGATTTTACTAATTCCTCTCTAGCTTTGACTGAAAGATATATTGGAGGTAATTCTGTGGATTTTATTATTAGCCTATTTAGTTATACTTATCATTAATGGTGAAAGATTGATGCTTAAATTCGCATTTGATAAAGAACATATTTTTTTAATTAAAGATGATTAAGAATTTCTTTTTAAATTATTACTTGTCTGAGCTTATCTTTGATGTGATTGCAATCCATTGAATGTCCAAAATATTAAAAGAGTTTCTCTCTGATAAATTATTTTTAATTCCTTTTGTAAGAATCAATCTAAATGTGAATTTAGTGTTGAATTCAAAATTACGAGAGTAAAAATTGTACCTGCTGTGTTTTGAATGTTTTACAATAACTTTGATTGATTTTTTAATAACTTTATTTTTATTTATATCAAATTGATCTGTAAATAGTTTTGCTGAGATGATAATATCATCGTTATCGGCATCTTGGTGAGTTCTTAATTTTTCCATTTGATTTGTAAAAATTTTAATTGAATTAAATTTCCCAGCTATATAATTGTTTAAATTGAAAATAATATAACTCAGTATGAAAGCAATTATTAATCTTTTAAACTTAAAATCTACTTGTTTATTTCAAAAATAAAAAGAGAGATTAAGTAAAAGACAAGAAATCAGCATTTTTAATGAAAAATATATTTTATTTAAAACTTAATACATAATTTGGTTACTCTCATCACCGTAGATATAAAATGATTTTTCTTTATCATCACGAATTGTTGATACTTTGTCTTCATCTTCATCAGAATCTTCAAAGATTGCTTCTCCAAAAATTTCATAATTAAGGTCTCTCGGAATATTTCCACCTCCACCAGGGATATCGTATTTTTGCTGCTTGTATCCATTTATAGAGTTAATTGTAAAGTCAGATTTCTGACTAAAATGAGATCCTTTCCTTGACAGCAACATGTTTCTTTGAATTAATTTGCTATTAAGATTATTAAAGAGAGATTTTAAGCGAAATATAAAAAGATATTTGAAAAACAGAAACACCTACCTAAAACCTTCTTTATTTTCATTTTTAGGGAAATAAATTGAACCTTTGCTATTACGACTTCCAACTTATGAAGTTCCGTCATATTTCTTCTTTTCAGCATTTTGATAATTACTATAAGGATAATGAACAGGGACATCAATCGAAGCAAGTCTTCTCCGATGCAGTGCAAGCCCATATGGACCTTTAAGATGTGAAATTGGTTCTCTTATCTGTGGTTTGCCTGAAATTGAAAACATGCTAAGTTTGTCAGCTTGAGTTCCGAATTTCATTAGTTTGATCTTCTTATTCCTTCTATTTCATTTTCATTAAAAATAAAAATTTGAGCTTTAAAATCTTCCTATCTAATTACCTTTCGATCAAAGCAATATTTCTTTCAGCAAACAGTTCAAAATCTCCCTTTCTGCTTGAGATCTTTGAAATTGATGCGTGGCCTACATAAATCATGCGCTTAAATTACTGCTGTAAAACTGAGAGTCAGTCATTGACTTCTCTGCCTTGACGCTTAAAATTTGTTTATTGATTTCTTGAGAGATCAGTGAGTCTAAATCATTTGCTGCTGGACCTAAATCAGTTTAGAATGCAAAGTAAAATTACTCAAGGACAAGAAATTCAAAATTTAAATACTGTTAGCATTAATTTTAATAAAATTTCAATTATCTCAGCAACTTCTTGTCATATGTTTGACTGACTTTAAGCCGGCAAATATATAGGAGAATTCTAAAAACTTTAGTAAGTCTTCCCAAAATTAATTTTTAATCTCTCTATCAAAGCATAGAACACTTTTTCGAGGACGATCGATTAACCACAATAATTATAAAGTTGCTGGTATATGCTGAAAAGTTTTTCTTCTAAATATAAAACAATCAATTTCGAATTCATAATTTTAAAATAAATAGAAATTTTATAGTCTAACGAAATTTGAATAATTCTCGCAAACTAATCAAAATCTAGTTTATACATTTTATTAAATATTATTTTTACATGAATATACTAAATAATTTATATTAACAAATGTATAAATAAGTTATAATAGATCTTTTATTGTTCAAAATAAATAAAGTTTCAATTATATTCTTCAAACTGTAAATATAAAAGATTGAGTAATCTTTTTTAAATGATTCCTTGTCTCTTTTGGAGTCTTTATATTGCAAGACATTTAATTACATAGCATGTACGCTCAATATGAAATCTAAATTTCTGCTGAACGGAGCATAAACTGTAATTGTGATAAGCCAGGAGAATATTATTAAAATTAGTCTCTCTATTTTCAAATATGAAATGAATTGTCAATTATTTATAGGGCCGACAGACTCAATCTTAAACTCCACACTGTCAAAGAGGGTTGAGTGAATGCAAATATACTGAAGGAAATAAAAGCTTAGTGCTGTCTGAAGTGCTTTAATTACTTCAGAGCTTAGGCAATTTTTTTCTTCTAAAATTAGAGAAGCTTAAAAATATGACAGAATATATGAGCAACTCTTACTCAGCAAAACTTTAATTTCAAATAAAAGAGATGTTTTGGAATATCTTATTATAAGGAAAATTCTCTCCTTTTAGTTTAAATTTTAACGCTAGTTTTATGGCAGTATTATGCAAGAGGATTTTTTGGGAATTAAGTTTGCATAAGAAAAAAGTTTAGTATAAAATTTGAAAGAGCAATAAATATAAAAAATAGAATGAAAAAGCATTAATAAATAATCTATCAGTTTTATATTTTTATTCATTTAGCTTGTCAATAGTTTAAATTTTTAATTCTGAGGAAGAAAAATTTAAACAAGTAATATTCAAAATAAAGTCATAGTAAATTTAAATGGGAAATTAAAGATCATAAATTTATTCAAATTTCAATCGTTTCAATATTCGAAAGAACCAAGAAAACTTCAAAGTAAAAAAGATAGTCTAAATTTTCTCTCTACTATAATGATCAATTTGATTGGATTCTGCACTAATCCAAACACTTACGATTTTCTGCTTGGTCTTCTGAGTTAAGATCTTTAGAATATTTATTGGATTGGAAGAACTCTGAATCAACTGAATTTTTGTGATCTAAATTAAGCAATCAATCAATCAATCAATCCATTTTATCTTCAAAGAGGAGAAAACATGTAAAAGCAAAAATCAATTTAATATATTGCTTCAAGATTCTGAAAAGTCAATAGGCGACTGGAGATGTTGAATTGACGGATAAAATTAAGGAGATGGAAAGACCGGATTCAGCAAGATTTAGGAAAATATTTTGGAAGTTTTGGTCTGCTTTTATTCATAGTTTTTACAGAGAAAATTAAATGTTATGGAGGTTATTTTATTGGGAGATATATAGGGTTGATTGAGGGAATACTGTATTATAATAGAGAAATGTTATTTATTCATGAAAGAGAACGGAGAAAGAAAAAAATTATGATGAAGGTTAAAAGTTAGATTAATACAAGCTTATTTGAACTATTTAAAGGAAAATATTGAAATTATTGATGCATAGAAAAAGAAGAACTGGTAGTTACTAAAAGGAAAATAATTTTATTTAAAATTAATTGATATACAATTTTTAGTCATTTTATTAAGTAAAATAACCTATTAATGATCATTTAAATTTAAACTAAATTTTAAAGCTATTTATTATAACAAATAATTAAAGTTTACTATATTATAGTAAAATTATAGATGTATAAGATATATCAAATAGTCAAAAGAATCCTTCTCAAAATATATTATATTGAAAGTATTGTGGGCTAAGGTTTTCAAAATTTTTACATAAGTAAAAAGATATTTTCATTTTGACATATTTTTGATTAACGAGACTTTATCTCTTTTAATAGACTTATTATCAATGTAAAATGACATCAATTATCCATTAAAAAATGCCATATCTTACTTTCAAATTTACTCCTTAAAGGCTCTTCTTTATTTATCTTCGTTCATACTCTGAATTAGGTTCTTGATACTTAATCCAGTTTTGCTTTGACTTTCACTTCCTTCAAAGTGTGAAGTCTCAAGCTTTTTTAATCTATTCTCAATAGTTTTGTTAAATCTCCTGCTATATAAATTTTAAAATAAAAGTACCTTTCCGACTCTTTTGAAATGCCACTTTGGTTAGTTTTCTAAAAACAATTACTTTATTACTAATTTACCTTTTTCTGCAGCATACTATGATTTCTGTTAATAATTTCGCTGCAGTTTACCTCTTCTGAGTCTTCCTTCGATTCTGATATTCTCGATAATCCATCACTTCCTTCAGATTTACTTTCCTCAGCTAAACAATTATAAGTTAAATAAATTATGTGATTACTTATTTTTGGCTTTGATTTTTTCTTTTTATTTTGAAGACTTGTTTTTCAGTGCCTTCTTATTTGCAATGAAATTTTTAGGTTTGGTTACATCCTCTTGAGAGTCCATACTTGAATCGTAAACATGGTCATAAAGGCCAATTTCGTCATCGTCACTCTGCTCCTCGTTTTCAATGCCGATTTTGTGGATGTCTATTGGCTCACCTCTTTCAATCTTTTTCTTGATGATGTCGTTAATCGCGTCTTCGTTGATGTTATTCACATTGTGGAAACTTGCTGTTATCTAAATACAAATTAATTTTATATCTGTGTAAGTGGCTAAGCTTTACAAATTTTTATATTTATTTTATTGATGAAGTATACTCAACTCATACTTTAGAATTAAAATTAAATCATTTATTTTGTTGATTTAAAAATAAGCTAGACAGTTATGATAATTATGAATTTAAAATAAATATTTCATGAGTTAACTTCATTAAATAATGCCTAAGTTTTGAAGATTTTTATAAAGTCCATCATTTTTTAATTATCTTTATAACGTAAATCAAATCCCAATATTGAGTTTTGCATTATATTAAGAAATCTATAGCTTTTAATTTTTTTAACAAGAATATTCTAATCAAAAAGTAATTGAAATTTTTATTATTAGAAAATAAAAAGCAATAAGTATTAAAATTGCTGCTTACTCTTCTTATTAATTTTTTTTGAGCATTTTCATCAATTCAGCCGAGTTTAATCTTTCTATCAGTAATCGATCTGAGTCGTTTTAGTTGATGCTTTACATTTCCTTCGATTTTCCAAAATTCAGGACAGTCAATTGAAATATGTCCTGGTTTGTCTCAAACGTAGCAAGAAACACCAATCGGAGAGAGATCACCTTTCTTGCAAATTTGCTCTTTAATTGTTTCATACATAACTTTTCAAGCAGGCTTTGATTCGATGACTTCGGAAAATGAAGCAAAACTAAGGAACATCATTTCAATGAAGGTTTTTGAAGTCGCAGTGGCAGCTCTTGGAAATCACGAAAAGAATCCTACTTCGCCAAAGGATTCATCGACATTTAACTCCTTAATGTATGTCTTTGTTTTCTTGTGGAAAAGCACAACAGTCCCTTTAGTAATGAAGTAAAGCTTATCTCCCTTCGTTGATTCTTCAAAAATATTGTCATCCAAAGCAAATGCGATACTCTCAAGTTTGAATGTGATCTCACTGAGTAAGTTCATTGAAAAGTGTTTGAAAATTGTACTATTCTGGAGAATCCTTCCGTTAAGATATACAATAACCTGATCTCTTAAGTTGTCATTAAGCATTTCAAGCACTTCTCCTTCATCAAGCTTATAAGTTTTCTTGTAGTCTCACACATATTCAAGATAGCTCATTATTGAATTTTTGATGTGGGTTGGAATCGATTTATAAATTAAAAACTGGTTGATATGTGTCATCTTGAGCTTGAACTCAGTGGTCATTATATTTGATTTATTTACGATTGATCCAATAGCTCCAATAATATAAGCAAAGAATCCTCAGGTAATGAGCATTGCAACCATTCCAAAAACAACCTCAGCTGTACAGACTGGATAAATATCTCCATATCCTACAGTACAAATAGTCGTAAATGAATAGTAAACAGCAGTGATGTATTGATCACTTACGTCCATGTCTTGAATTCCGTTCTTATTAATCCATGTTAGTGGCTCTGTAGATGAGCTATAGTCCCCAATGAAGAAAAATATTCATGCCATAAGATGTGCCATTAAAAGTATTTTCACTAACATTTGAGTCATATCTTTGACTAGAGTTAATGTATCTGTTACTATGTATTCATCAATTTTATACAGAAATTTATTTAAGTTTGATCACACGAAGGACTCTCACTATTCTCAGGAATCTTATTATTTTTAGCATCCTTAAAAGCCGTGGTGTCTTTGATAAATTAGAAAGACTATTTGATGTATCCTGGATAATTGCATCCATTACAGTAGAATATGGAAACGTTGAAACGATGTCAATTAGAAACCAACCAGTTAAGTAACTCAATATTACCTTCCATCTCTCCATCACTAGTAACCCTCTTACATAGATACCAGTGTTGAAGCAAATCAAAATATCACAATAAAAATAGTAGTCCATGAGTTCTTCTCAAACAGAAAGCCAATCAGCTGGAGCGACGTCAAATCAGATTTCAAAAGGAACTACAATTGATTGATAAGCAATTATGAAGAATCCAATAAAATCCCAAATCATATGTGAAGTTGAATCAGGTCTGAACAAAAACAACGATTTATTAGAATTAAATTCAGAAACTGCAGCTAGCATTTGAATATCAATTTCATCTTCTTTCGCTACTTTTTCTGCTTCGACTTCTGCATTTTCTTCTATACTTAGAGATTTCTCTAGTAATTCTCGGTATTCGGAGTTAATCAGTTTTGAATCACTAAATTTGCTTTTTGATAAACTCTCAGTATCTTTAAATATTCTATCTTTAGAGATCATAAAACTATTATTTGACTTCATTGAGTTATCAAGTAAGCTAATTTTGCTGGTCTTCCTTAGCTTATTTTTGCATGAATTTTGGAATTAAAGAGCGAGTAAATGAATTATGCTCAACTTTAGGACTTCGAGCCATTCTGCTGTAAGCTCTAAGCCGTCTTTGAGCCTCAGCAGAACTTGTCTTGCTATCAATTGTCATTTCAAGTTTTCTTGATCCCATTATTTAAAATAATTTATAAATTGCATTTAAATATCAATAAAATATTTATCAAATGGGGTTTTGGGGTTTTGGGGTTTTGGGGTTTTGGGG
>JAQGFW010030639.1:0-19556 GCA_030463445.1 Euplotes aediculatus
CAAAAGGTTCAACCAACAAAGTTACGGATGGAGCAACCTACACCGACACAGCCGAAGGACAAAATGCCGCTATCTATGCCCAAAGTTACATGGCAATTTCGGGCGAAGGGTCGCTACAAGTAAATGGTAATTTTGAAGACGGAATCGGTGGTAAAGACGGCTTGGTTATCAATAGTGGTGTAATTACGGTAAATGCCAAAGACGAAGGTATTCGAGGCAAAGATTATTTGGTAGTCCGTGATGGAACCATCAACGTTACGACTACGGCTGGAGATGGTTTAAAGTCTGATTACGAGGGCGATACCAAATATGGGTATGTGTTAATCGAAAAAGGAACATTTAAAGTTACAGCTCAGAGCGATGCCATCTCGGCCGAGACAACATTGACAGTAAACGGCGGAACTTTCGATATTACCTCTGGTGGTGGTAGTAGCAAAACCGTTGCTGCAACGGCTTCGGCAAAGGCATTTAAGGCAGGCAGTACAGTTACTTTGGGTGTGACGAGTGCAAACATCAGCTCGGCCGACGATGGAGTAAATAGCAATACTGAGGTCATAATCACCAAAGGTACTTTCTCGATTTCAACCGCCGACGATGGAATTCATGCCAATTCAACGGTAACGATTCAAGATGGGAATATCACTATCTCGAAAGCATTTGAAGGTATAGAAGCCAAGACCATCACATTTGAGAAAGGCAATTTTAATATAACCTCATCGAATGATGCCATCAACGCAACGGCAGGCACAGATGCCCAACAAAACGATGGCTCAATTATCAATATCAAAGGCGGTACGTTTGTATTGGATGCCCAAAACGGAGACCCACTTGATAGCAATGGTAATATCAGTATGACCGATGGCACAGTTATCATTCATGGACCATCTGGTATGGAGGTACCGATAGATTATAACGGCACGTTTGTCGTATCGAAAGGTACAATCATCGCAACTGGCGGAAGTGGTAATTCGAGGATGTTTCAAGCTCCAAGTTCCAATTCGACCGTCAATTCATTAAAACTTACATTTGCAACAACCAACGCTGCCAACACATTATTTACTGTTACAGACGAAATTGGCAATGCACTCGTAACATTTAAGCCTACAAAAACTTACGGTGCGATTGTATTTACATCGGAGAAATTAGTAAGCGGCAAAAAATACAATATCTACACTGGTGGCAGTACGACTGGCAATAATACTGGCGGATATTACACATCTGGGACTTACTCGGGCGGAAATTTACGAGGAAGTTTTACAGTGAGTAGCTCAGTTAGTACTGTCGCTTTGTAGAATAACGAAACAATACCAATATGAATACTGAGTTTTTTCTGGGTGAAGTAGAAGCCGAAGCATGGGAGTTTGAGAAAATCAGTTTGCAGGAAATGGAAGGGGTAAAACTGATGGATAGAGTAGATGTAAAATATCTGATACCTCTCCATTTGCTTCCTGCGGTTTTGGCTGACGCTCAAAAGCACTATCGGCTTCTCGAAATCAACAATGAACGTCTGTGTGCCTACGAAACGCTGTATTACGATACCGAAGACCTCTCTTTGTATCATAATCATCAGGCAGGGCGAACCAACCGCTACAAGGTCAGATTTAGAAATTATGTGGGGTCAAACCTTTCGTTTTTTGAAATCAAACATAAAAACAATAAAGGTCGAACCATCAAGAAGAGAATCAAACAACCCAATGAAACTGATTTGATTTTGAACGAGGAAGAATCGCATTTTTTACACCAAATAACACCTCTTTCTTCGACTCAACTCAAAGGAAATCTATGGGTAAATTACCGCCGAATGACTTTGGTGAATAAAACCTCAGCCGAACGTCTGACAATTGATGTCAATCTGACGTTTCATAGCAATATCCAAACCAAAGGTTATCACCAAATGGCAATAGCCGAGGTCAAACAAGAGCGAATCGGTGCATCGCCCATTATTGATATTTTCAAAAAATACAATATCCGAAGTGGCTCAATTAGCAAATATTGCTTAGGAATCATCAGTCTATTCGACAACGTAAAGCACAACCGATTCAAGTCTAAACTAATTCACTTAAATAAAATTCTTAACCAATATGACTCTTTTGCAAGAAATAGCCAACTCCGAAGCCGCCAACCAAGCTTTTCAATGGTTTGATAAAGTCTCTATCAAATTTATCTCACGGTTCGCAGTTGATATTGTAGCAGTTTTTGTTCTTATTAGATTCATTTATTACAAAAATTATAAACGAACCGACCTCTTTCTTACATTCTTTGGGTTCAATATCGTTATATTTCTGATTACCTATCTACTCAACAAAGTAGAAATGAGCATGGGTGCCGCTTTTGGTCTTTTTGCGGTTTTCTCGATTCTGAGATACCGTACCGAGGGGCTTTCGGCCAAAGATGTAACCTATCTGTTTCTAACGATAGCATTAGGTCTAATCACCGCCATCAGCAAAGGCTCGTGGGATGATTTAGGAATAATGTCCGGATTATTGCTATTAATTATCGCACTGCTCGAAGGCAACTGGTTGATGAAAAAAGAACAAACAAGACTTGTTTTGTACGATAAAATCAGTCTAATTGTACCCGAAAAACGTGACGAGTTGATTGATGATTTAAAAATCCGAACTGGCTTAAATATTCACCATGTCGAAATCCAAGATTATGATTTTTTGAAAGACGCAACGCAACTGATGATTTTTTATTATCAGAAATAAAAGGCGTTTGAGCATATAGAAATCGTTAAAACGATTTAATTTCACTCAAAATCATTTCAGCCCTTAAGTTATGGGCTGAAAGCAAAACTAACCGCCCAAACAACGGTTTTAACCGTTTCACGATAAGTTTTAGTTCAATCAAAAAACTATCACAAACAAATATTGAAAATGAGAAAAATCTTAATAATTGCTCTACTTTTAACCCCCTTTTTCGCTATAGCACAAGATGGCACTGCTCTCTGGACGGGTATCGGGATTGAGAAGAAAATCAATAAAAAATTTGAAGTAAAACTCAATGCCCAAACCCGTTTTGTAGATGATGTTTCGTATATCCAAACATATCTGGGAGAAATCGGTCTTTCTTATAAAATCACTAAACATCTGGATATTACAGGATATTATCGTTTTGTAAATCGTCGAAAAGATGAAACCAGAGACTTCAACAATCGTCACCGTTTTTATGGAGATTTGAGTTACGAACAAAAGCTGGGGCCAATCAAGTTTGAGTATCGTTTGCGTTATCAGCACCAATTCAAAGATAACGACGGAGAAGTTGGATTCGATTCAAGTTATTGGAGAAACAAACTTGAGGTTTCACTGCCAAATAAAACTAAATTTACGCCCTATGTTTCGGGAGATTTATTCTACGAAATCGGCAGCGGATTCGACCAAATTCGACCAAAAGCAGGAGTTTCTTATAAAATCAACAAGAAAAACAGCATCGAAGCCTCGGTTTTTACAAATGTTGATATTGATGGCTCCGAAACCGCAAACCCGATTTTGGGCTTGACATATAAATTAAAATTATGATTTCTGATGACCGTGTTTGTTTTTCAGGCACGGTCACGGTCTTATTCGGCAGCTTCCTTAAACTCTTGTGTAGGGTCAATTTTAAGCCAGAGCAATGCCGCTACAACCAAACAGCCTGCAATCAGATAAAGTGGAATATTGAAATCGTGGGTACTACTCACAATCTTACCGAAGATGATTGTAATAAAAAATCCACCCATTTGTCCCGCAAAATTCATCGAACCTGCCACCGTTCCAGCGTTTTGTTTGCCA
The DNA here is from genome assembly GCA_030463445.1 of Euplotes aediculatus. Taxonomy (NCBI): domain Eukaryota; phylum Ciliophora; class Spirotrichea; order Euplotida; family Euplotidae; genus Euplotes; species Euplotes aediculatus. The sequence goes on from JAQGFW010030639.1 coordinate 3,771, forward strand.
ATATCTACGCAAGTCGCAAATGCTACGGGTAATGCCAAATCTTTGGTTAAGACACAGATTGCCAATAAATAACCCGCCAAAGTATTATCGGTCGTGAGTCCAGCCCACAGAAAAAATATACTCGACGAGCCCAAACCCAGTAAACCAACGGCACGTCTGCCGAATTTTAAACCACGTTTTTTTACTAAATAATCACTCAAATAACCGCCAATCAAACACCCGATTGCACCGAGAAAATACGATAGAGAAATGAAATTTTTGCTTTGCTCTTCGGTCATTCCCCTACCCTCTTGAAAATACGTATTCGACCAATTAGTAAAAAAATATGCCGCATAAAAAAATAAATGGCACATCAACATTAATGCCCAAATGTTTGGATTAGACATAATGGTTTTCCACGAAATCTTATGATTATGGTGCTTAATGATGCGATTTTGCTCAATTTCTTCAATTTCTGCTGCTGAAATCCCCGATTTTTCGGATGGATTATCTCTAAACCACCAATACCAAATAGCCGCCCACGCCACGCCGATTAAGCCCAAAACCCCAAATGCCATTCGCCAACCCAAATTATGAACCAACGGAATTACGACCAATGGCGTAAGCGAGCCACCAATACGAGCCGCCGCCCAAATATATGACTGAGCCCTACCAACCTCAACCGCCGGAAACCACCGAGAAATAACCAACGAAGCATTTGGGTATGCTCCAGCCTCGCCAATCCCGAAGAAAAAACGAACCACGACCAAATAAATAAAATTAAAAGCCGTACCCGTAAGAGCCGTAAATGCCGACCACCAAATCACAACTCTTGTCAGCACTTTTCTGGCTCCAATTCGGTCGCCTAATGCCCCTGTCGGAATCTCAAAAAGAGCATATGCCAACGAAAAAGCCCCCAAAATGTAGCCAAACTGCTCATTATCAAGACCTAAATCAGCTTTGACATACTTGCTGACAACATTCATACAAACCCTATCAAGAAATGTAATGATTGAAAGTAAAACTAAAAAAGTAAGTACGAGATGACGGGTCTTCATAAAATGGTTTTAGGGTTTGGGCAATTATTTTTTACGAATATAGTCTAATGATTCCGAAATTAATTGTCGGAGAGCATTTTCGTCAATATCGCTCAATTTATTGACATAAATACAACCTTTCGACTTCTTAAATTTGCCCAGTTTATTTAATAAAATATCAAAATTATCGAATCCTCCATTGATATAAAGCGTTAGATTTTGCTTTCGAGGCGAAAACGCAACTTGCATCCAGTCCATTTCTTTACCGTTTGGATATTTATATTTATAAATCCCAAATCCAATGATGGATGGTCCCCACATCTGAGGTTCACATTGCGAGACGTCTTTCATTATTTCGAGTACCTTGAAGGCATCTGCCCGCCTGCCTTCGTGTTCGACAGTATTGATAAATTCTACTACATCAGCATCGGTGAGTTTGGTTTTAATTTCTGCCATGATTGTATCATTTTATTGTTCGAGAATCAACTTTACAGGCCCCAACAAGCCCGAATCTACGGGTTTCCAGTGGCTTGCATCAAAGGGTTTATAGTTTATATCAACCATATTGATGTCATAAAACTTCTTCCAATCAGGCGTTTTGAGGTCAATGTAACGCATTCGGTTTGCCGATAAATTTGTTACTTCAATCTCTAAAACATTCTCTTTTTTTAGGATATTGCTCGGTATCTCAACCTTAAACGGTAGACTCCACGCCGTGCCTATTTCTACCCCATTCAGTATTACTTTTGCCGATTCTCGGACATCTCCCAAGTACAGCATCGCTGATTTATTAGCCTGATTATCAGCTACTTGAAAAATCGTTTTATACTTACCCACACCATTAAAATACTGTGCCGTTGTGTCCGTATTATTCGTCCAAGAAGTAGGTTTTTCGGTTTGGAATGATTTAGGAATAAAAGGCTCTCCTTTTATGAAATCTACCTGCCATTTTCCGTTCAATTTAACTTCTTCGCCTGCATACTTCTTCGGTTTTGCCAATTTTACATTTCTGGCATTGGCGATTGCTCGGTTAGTTTCGATAAATACACTTTCGCCCGACTCTAATTGCAAATCAAACGTAGTTTTTCCAGCATTTTTTACAAAATTCAAAGGATATTCCTTTCCATTCATTGGATTATACATCCGTAAAACCTTTGCATCAGTTGCCAATGTTATCTTACCTTTTGCAAATTTCGTATCTTGATTGGTTATAAAATAAAGCTGCCCTCTGTCGGTTTTTTTACGAAGAAAAGACAATCCATTTGCAGCCATTAACTCACACCTAACTCCCTTATTTTTAAGCATTTGCGGCACATTTTCAGCTACGTTTTTGGCAAATAATTTTATCAGTTTATCGAACTCCGCTTGGCGTTTCTCGTAATCATTAAACCCGTTTACAAATCGGGGAAGTTTTTTAGTAAAAATGATTTTTGTACCTACTTTTTGTAACTCTATCAATTTTTTAAGCGTAGCGATTGGTAAATAATCAATTTCGGGAATGACGATAGCCTGATATTTAGTATTTGCTTGGGTTTTAATTCCTCCATTCTCTGGATTCGATGCCCAAATCTGACGGTCTGATACAAAATCAAAAGCAAAACCATTTTGGGTGAGATTACTCAATAATTCTCGATATTCATCAGTAAAAATGCCATTTTTAGCAATATTATGCACATCTACCAAATGAATTTTATTGCTTCTACCAGCCGTATGCCACAAATCATAAATCGGAAAATACACCAAAACATCATTGTCAGGTTTGGTATTTTGTAGGAGTTTTTGGCTGTTCTCAATATATTTATTCAGCAATGGTAATTCACTATAAAAATGACTATTTTGATTAAAATTGGTCGAAGCATAAAACAACCAACCCGGAAACGCCTCATTGGGCGGAGAATACGGTACGCCGTGATAGAAAATGTGGTTGATTCCGCCAATGAAAGATTCGTCAATAATTGGTTTTACTTGCGAAAGTGAAACCTTGAAATGATTGGCAAGCCAAGTAGCGGTCTCGGATGTTACCAAGTTTTTGCCAGCCACATGGGCCGACGACGATGCCAACTTTAAAACCAACGCATCGGGTTTGCCAAAGCGAGATTCCTCGTAGTCGGGGTCTTGGCGGTAGAGCGGAATATCGTATGGTTTACTGCCAAAAAACTCGCTTTCGGGCATATCCGATAGTGCGTATAAATCAAGAATATTGGCTGGTGAACCGTGAGATTCGTTTCGAGCCAATTTATTGAATTGATGAGCAAAACCCACATAAGACTTGGTAAATTCATTATACAATAAATCCGAAATCGTTTCGTGATAATCTGCCCAAATCCGTTTCTCTATCTCGGTTTCGGCATTTTTTTTGTCTAAAACGTCGAAATGTGATGCTAAGTCATAACCTCTTAATTCTTTGAATTTTTCCAAGAAATTAGTCGTCCAGTTAGCTCCATATACTTCATACGAATCATTATAAAAAGCCCTGATTCCGTAGTTTTTTTGCTGAAAAGCATCTTTGAATGGCTTAAAATAATTGTCTAATGCAGTTTTATTGAGATGGTCAACCACCCAACCTTCGCCACCTGGGGCAGCCCGTTTTACTTTTTGTTTGGTAGGCTCAATGCTCCATTCATATTTACCATCTTTTTGGGTAAGTTTTAAAGATTTTGCAGCATCGTTTTCGTTTACGTGGCTACCACCAAATGGCCAGCCAGTGCCAACGGTCATGTCTATACTTAAACCTAATCTATTGGCTTCTTGAACTGTAAAATCGAGCATTTCGAGCCACTGCGGAGATAGATACGGAATAAAGTTCTTTTCTTCGCCCTTCACTCCATAAATCGGGATGATGTGCATTCCGCCAAAACCAGCTTTGGCATAAGATTGTAGATTTTGAGAGATTCCTTCTTTTGTTACGGCACTACCCATCCACCACCAGTAAGCCCACGGTTTGGCAGTATTTTGGGCAAAATTGGTGTATGAAATCAGCAAAAAGAAGAATAAAATCGTTTTTTTCATTGTTTGAAGGGTCGAATAAAATAAAAGGTACAAAGAACGTAAAAACCTCTTTGTACCTGTCATTATGTGTCATGCAAGATGCTCCGAATCTTACGCCAAAATCAATTTTTTCATGTAATTGGCATCGACTTCGGCAGATTTCATCGGGGTTGAGCCATCAAAACGCTCTTGCTCGACAATAAAATATTCTACCCCATTTGCCTTTGCAGTACTCAAAACATGAGCAAAATCTATCTTACCAGTACCCAAATCGCACGAAGCACCCACTGGCCAGAAATCATCAGCAGGTTTTTCCTTTGCCAATACTTCTTTGAGTTTATCATCTTTAAAATGGTCTTTGATATGTACCAATTTGAAGCGATTACTGTATTTTTTGAGCCATTCTTCTGGGTTCTCGCCAGCTTTTACGACCCAATATAAATCCAACTCAAAATCAACTAATTTAGGGTCTGTTCCATCGAGCATCATTTGCTCTGGAGAGCTTCCATCCGCAAATTTTTTAAACTCAAAATGGTGATTATGATACCCAAAACGGATACCCGCCTTATTACAGATTTCGCCTTGGCGGTTAAATCCTTCGATGGCTTTTTTCCAATCGTCTTGTGTTTTCAATTCACCCAAAAACGGGTTTACTAAATATTTCATACCGATTGAGGCGGCATCGTCAACAAGTTTGGTAAATTCTCCCTCCAATTTTTTATCCATCGAATACGCTGGATTGCAATGGGCCGAATACATTTTTAAATTTATCGAATCGAGATACGCCTTAAAGTCGGCGGGTTTCATTCCCCAAAAAATCGTTGATTTCTCAGGTGCAAAACTCTCAACGTGGCTGTAGCCGTATTCAGCAAGCGATTTCAGAACACCTTTGGTATCTTTTGCCAAATCCTCCTTTACGGTCCAGAGCTGAATCCCGAATTCTTTGATTGAGGGTTCGGCTGCCAATTTGGCGGTTGCTGTCGAATCAGATTTCTTTTCTTCTGATTTTGACGAAGGCGTACATGAAGATAATTCATTGATAATCAACGGAGTAGCTGTAAATAATCCTGCTTTAAGTAAAAAGTTTCTTCTGTCCAAATTCATGGTATTATGATTTTTAAGGTAAGGGGGTAAACTTTATTTAAGTTGAAAGGAAAGCGAATATAAGAAATTATACCTTTGAATGTAATGATTGAGAATAGTTTTTAGAAGAAAATATTTTTATTGAGTGGTCAATCCATACGCTTCCATAAGATTTTTTAATATTTGAATAGTATTTTTTACTTATTCGTTACGCACAATTTGTTTTATATGAAATTATTGACATATATTTGAATTATAATTCAAAACACCAGATGCTGTGGCTAATTCTTTAATAAATCATAAAATAAAAGATAAAGATTATCGGAAACGATTGGAGAAAGCCGCCTATATCTTAAAGACAGTTTCGCACCCAGTTAGGTTAGCGATAATTGATTTATTGAACGAAGAAGACCAACTCAATGTCAATGAAATCTGCGAAATTTTGGGCTGTGAACAATCATTTATATCGCATCACCTCATAAATATGAAATTGAGAGGTATTTTACAATCAAGCCGTGACGGACTGAATATGTATTATTCTCTCAAAGAAAAAGACGTGACCAGAATCATGGATTGTATTGATAATTGCGAATGTGTGATGTGATATATTTTTTAATTTAAAACATGAATAAATAATCATATATTAATTTTAGTACATAGATTTAGTAGAGTATAGAATAGTACAATTTACAGTGGTTAAACTTTAATTTTGGAATTAATTGATGGAAATTTTTGGATACATAGGAGCGTTGGCAATGGGTTTATCTCTTGGACTAATAGGAGGCGGAGGCTCAATTCTTACAGTACCGATTTTAGTTTATTTGTTTTCGGTCGATGCCGTCTTAGCGACAGCTTATTCACTTTTTATTGTTGGTTTGACGAGTCTGGTGGGTTCGGTGAGTCATATCTCACAAGGTAATGTTCACTGGCGGACGGCCATCGTTTTCGGGATTCCCTCAATCATAAGTGTCTATCTGACAAGGCTTTATGTTGTCCCGCTTATCCCCCAAAACATCATGCAAATCGGCGATTTTGAAGTGACAAAACCTATTATGATGCTCATTGTTTTTGCAATTTTGATGGTTTTTGCATCGTATTCGATGATTCGTGAGTGCAAGAAATGTAAAGAAGCCCAAGAAACCGAAATCAAATATAATTATCCGTTGATTTTAATCGAAGGTCTCGTGGTGGGTATGATAACTGGTTTTGTAGGTGCTGGTGGTGGATTTTTGATAATTCCGGCTTTGGTTCTATTAGCAAAGTTACCCATGAAAAAGGCAGTCGGTACATCGCTCGTTATTATTGCAATGAAATCGCTGATTGGATTTATGGGCGATATGAGAGGCGAAAGCTCTATCAACTGGAATTTCTTAATGATATTTTCGGCAGTAGCGGTTGTCGGGATTTTGTTTGGTAGCATTTTATCGAAGAAAGTCAGCAACGATAAACTCAAACCAGCTTTCGGATATTTTGTTTTGGTGATGGGAATTTACATAATCTCGAAAGAAATATTTTTTCATCATGCTTAAATGATTTGGATTATGCAACAAATTAATTTGGTAGTTGATAATTTGAAATGCGGAGGTTGTGCCAATTCAATAAAAAAACAACTTTTTGCAATCAATGGCGTAGTGGATGTCATCATCAATAAAGACATCGCCGAAGTAAAGATAATTCATAACGGAAACGTCGAAAGAGCAAAGGTTATCAATAAGCTAAAAGCCATCGGTTATCCAGAATCGGGAACTGTTTCGGGTGTCGAAAGCATTGTTAGTAATGCAAAGTCGTTTGCAAGTTGTGTAGTAGGAAGAATCTCAAATATCTAAAAAAAAGCAATAAACTAAATTTGAATAATTGAAACTAACGTAGTTAAACCAATAAAAAAATGATAGTAGAACAAATATATACAGGTTGCTTAGCTCAAGGAGCGTACTATATCGAGTCTAATGGTGAATGTGTAATCATCGACCCACTTCGTGAGGTACAGCCATATATAGAGAAAGCAGAAAAAAATGGTGCAAGAATCAAGTATATTCTCGAAACCCACTTTCACGCCGATTTCGTTTCGGGGCATTTAGAACTTTCTAAGAAAACCAATGCTCCAATCGTTTATGGCCCAATGGCAACTCCGAGTTTTGATGCAATTGTTGCCGAAGACGGACAGATTTTAGAAGTTGGAGATTTGAAAATCAAAGTATTGCACACGCCTGGACATACGATGGAATCAACCTGTTATTTGTTGATTGACGAAAACGGCCAAGATACTTGTATTTTTACGGGTGATACCCTTTTTATCGGCGATGTAGGCCGCCCAGATTTAGCCCAAAAATCAACACTTACGATTCAAGATTTAGCAGGTCATTTATTCGATTCTCTTCGCAATAAAATCATGCCATTATCAGATGATTTGTTGGTTTATCCGGCTCATGGTGCGGGTAGTGCTTGTGGCAAAAACATGAGCAAAGAGACCTACGATACATTGGGTAATCAAAAGAAATTTAACTACGCACTGCGTGCAAACATGACTCGTGAAGAGTTCATCAATGAAGTTACAGATGGGTTAGAATTGGTACCTCCGCCTTATTATTTCCCTAAAAATGTGATGATTAATAAGACAGGTGCAAAAGATTTAGATACCGTAAAAGGCCAAGTGCAAGCACTTTCGGCGGCGGCTTTTGAAGCTGCAGCCAACGAGACCGGTGCGATTGTGATTGACACTCGCCCTGCTCAAACATTCAAAAATGGATTTATTCCAAATTCTATCAACATCGGCATCAAAGGCGATTTTGCTCCGTGGGTAGGTACATTGGTTACAGATATTGAGCAACCAATCTTAATTGTGGCCGATGCCGAAAACCTCGAAGAAGTAATCACTCGTCTGTCTCGTGTTGGGTACGACAACGTGATTGGGTATTTGGATGGTGGATTTAACACTTGGGCCGAATCTGACAAAGAAATCGACACGATAGAATCTATCAGTGCCGAAGAATTTGCCCAAAGATTCCAAGATTCAGATGGTAAACTAATCGTAAAAGATGTTCGTAAACCTACCGAATACATGGCCGAACACGTGGACGAAGCCATGAATATTCCGTTGGCAAATCTAAGCAACAACATGGTTGAGTTTTCTAAAGAAGAAAACAATTATATCCATTGTGCTGGTGGGTATCGCTCAATGATTGCTTGCTCAATCCTGAAATCTCGTGGATTTGAAAACATCGTAGATATAGCTGGCGGTTTTGCGGCAATCGCCAAGACGAGCGTTCCAAAAACTGACTTTGTTTGTCAGTCAAAAATGAAATAAGTATAGTAATAATAGGGTTTGACAGGTTGAATCAGGAGGTTCGGTTTTGAGCCTCCCGATTTTTTTACAAATCAAAAATTATATTATGAGGCAATTCTTCAAAAAAATATTTACGCCATTAATCGCTTCGCTCACTTTGGGTTTGGCTCCATTCGTACCCGAACCGCACGTTTTGGGAAAGCTCCGCTGGGTTATGGGCGGAGCCGTAGGTATGCAAATGATGGATTGGTGGGATTTAATCATGCACGGAGCCCCGTGGGTTTGGCTAATTTATACGATTGTTGCCTATTTTATCTCAAACAAAAAAGTTATTTAACTGCTTAACTTCTTCCTCAAATGAAAACCTTAATCAAAAAAACTACCATAATTTTCTCAATGCTCCTTTTGGTGCAAACCGCTTTTTCACAGACATCTCTCAACGATGACGGTACTGGTCATAAAGTCGTTTTTCAATTTGTATCGGGCGATACCCTCTCGCAACATTCACTCATCAACAACCTAAAAAATCTTCGTGAAGGCTGGCCAAAAGCCGAAGTAGAAATTGTTTTTCACGGAAACGGAATCTTTATGGTGATGGGCGAGAAGACCAAATATGCCAAACAACTTCAAGATTTTGCCGAAGCCAAAAGTATAAAAATGGTAGTTTGTGAAAATACCATGAGACAAAAAAAGGTCGAAAAATCGCAACTTTTAACATTTGTGGGGACTGTTCCGATGGGAATCGGTGAAATAATCAAAAAACAAGAACAAGGCTGGAGCTACATAAAAGCAGGCTTATGATATTGACGAGATTGTGCAAAATTGAGAATTTATATTAAATTTCAGTCTTGAAAATATGTTTTAATGAGTAAACCGATTCCGACATACACCATTGAGCAGCTCAACCGATGCGACGAAAATATCACGATGAATGTCGATATTCGTCGGCTCGAAATCCACGCCAAAAACATAGATGGGGTGCATTTTCCGCACCGTCACGATTTCTACAATCTTATTTTTGTAACACAGGGCAGCGGTACCCATGATATTGATTTTAGAAGGTTTGAGGTCGTACCAAATCAGCTATTTTTTATGAATGATGGCCAGATTCACGAATGGAATTTATCGGATGACATAAAAGGTTATACACTTTTTTTCAAAAAAGAATTTTATAACGTAGCCGAACCAATCTTTTCGATTCCGAATCTTCCTTTTTTTAATAACAGTGCCAACGAAGCCCAAATGGTAATCTTTGAGCCTGACGAAGCAAAGGTTATCGAAAACTTTTTCGAGGATATTCTTAATGAATTCCAGAAAAAAAACACCCACAATGAAGCCATCATCAAGACACTCCTGAAAATCATTTTGATAAGGTCATTGAGAGCCTATCAGCCAAATTTTTCGTCCTCGGGGTCTAATTTGAATATTTCAAAAATCAGGGTTTTTGAAGAATTAATCGAAAAGAATTATCGAAAATACAAGGCCGTAAAAGACTACGCTGATTTGATGTATATGACTGCCAATTACCTAAATGCGATTTGTAATAAAACGGTAGGAAAAACAGCCGGAGAGATGATTAGAGACCGTGTTTTACTCGAAGCCAAACGGCTTTTGATACACTCTTCGATGTCGGTTTGTGAAATGGGCTACTACTTAGGCTACGATGATTGTTCGTATTTTATCCGAATGTTCAAGAAGGATACTGGAATCACCCCCGAAAAATTCAGGTCAAAAAATAAATAAAATCCTATTCTGATGGCCACATTCTTCTTTATTATTGTTTTGTTACACTTAGCAGTAGGCTTTGGTTGGTTGATTTATAAGATGGAATTTCAAAAAAAGAAAAAGCCAAAAGATTAAGTTAAATTATAAATCCAAGAATAAGATTTATAACATTTCTCATTCTCCATAGAATATGATTTGCAAACCATAATCTATGGAGAATGAGAATAATTCACAAAGACTCTACAATACCTAAAACAGCCATTATTTTCAATATATTCACTACGCCAATTTTTTATACTTAATCCTTGTCGGAGCCACTTCTGTTCCGAGGCGTTTACGGCGATTTTCTTCGTATTCTGAGAAGTTACCTTCAAACCAATAAACCTGCGAATCACCCTCAAAAGCCAAAATATGCGTAGCGATACGGTCTAAAAACCAACGGTCGTGAGAGATAACCACGGCACAACCTGCGAAGTTTTCGAGACCTTCTTCTAATGCCCGAAGCGTGTTTACGTCCAAGTCGTTGGTAGGTTCATCGAGTAATAGTAAGTTTCCGCCTTCTTTCAGCATCATTGCCAAATGCACTCGGTTGCGTTCACCACCCGAAAGATTCCCCACTTTTTTCTCTTGGTCGGCCCCCTGAAAATTAAAACGGCTCACGTATCCACGGGCATTTACTTGGCGGTTTCCGAGCATAACCCAATCGTTTCCTCCCGAAATCATCTCATAAACCGATTTACTGGCATCAAGCTGATTATGTTCTTGGTCAACGTAAGATAATTTCACCGTTTCGCCTACCTCAAAAGTACCCGCCAAAGGTTGTAATTGACCAGTAATCAGCTTAAACAATGTCGTTTTACCAGCACCATTTGGCCCAATGATACCAACAATTCCGTTTTGCGGGAGCGAGAAATTCAAATCTTCGTAAAGCAATCTATCGCCAAAGCCCATTTTTACACCTTTTGCTTCGATAACTTTATTGCCCAATCGTGGCCCTGGCGGAATATACAATTCGAGTTTTTCGTCTCTCTCTTTCATGTCTTCACCGAGCATTCGGTCGTAGGCCGCCAAACGAGCCTTAGATTTTGCCTGACGAGCCTTAGGAGCCATGCGTACCCATTCCAATTCTCGTTGAAGGGTCTTTTGACGTTTCGATTCGGTCTTCTCTTCTTTGGCCAAACGAGCTTCTTTCTGCTCTAACCATGACGAATAATTACCTTTCCACGGAATCCCTTCTCCCCTATCCAATTCCAAAATCCAACCTGCAACATTATCCAAGAAATAACGGTCGTGGGTCACGGCGATAACCGTACCTTTGTACTGACGCAAATGTTCTTCGAGCCAAAGCACCGACTCGGCATCCAAGTGGTTGGTAGGCTCATCGAGCAATAGTACGTCTGGTTGTTTTAAGAGCAAACGACAAAGAGCCACTCGACGTTTTTCGCCACCCGAAAGATTCTCAATCAGAGCATCCGAAGGTGGACAACGAAGAGCGTCCATTGCACGTTCGAGTCGTGTATCGAGTTCCCACGCATCAAATTGGTCGAGTTTTTCTTGTACCACCCCTTGGCGTTCCAATAATTTATCGAAATCGGCATCGGGTTCGGCAAAAGCGTTATTGATTTCATCAAATTCTTTCAATAAATCTACAATCTCTTGTACGCCTTCTTCTACGACCTCACGGACAGTTTTGGTAGGGTCGAGTTTTGGTTCTTGTTCGAGCATTCCGACCGAATAACCGGGAGAAAATACGACTTCGCCGTTGATGTTCTTATCAATACCCGCAATCACCCGCAGCAAAGTGGATTTACCCGCACCATTGAGACCCAAAACGCCAATTTTAGCTCCGTAGAAAAAAGAAAGGTAAATGTTTTTTAGGATTTGTTTGTTTGGAGGAATGATTTTGCTCACACGCTCCATCGAAAAGATAATCTGTTCGCTCATGTTTTATGTTAATTTATCTAAAACGTACTTCTTAAACCACACAGGTATAGTATCGGTCATGATTTGAATTTCTTGACCATCAATAATTTCAGAAATCCAAATCTTAGATTCGCTCGAATTATCAAAGATAAATGCTCGATTCGAATATTTAATTGCATCTGCCAATAACTCCAAAGAACGAAAATATCTTTCTTTAATTTTTTCGGATGGTACGTTATGTCCACCAGTCCTTACTCTATGTTCAATACGAAGTAGATTAATCAAAGGGTCTTCGGTTGCAATAAAATAGAGGTAAGTTCTATAACCCAATTGCTTGGCTTTCTGTAGAATTTTAATTTTGTCTGGAGATGACATGACTGTTTCAAAAGTAAATGAAATGCCATTAGCTAAAAATAAGTTCCGAAAAAAATCTGTTAGAATAGCACTCAAATATGAATCAAAGTAAGTAAAACTAACAAATTTATCACTACAACTTATTTCATATTTTGGTGTAACTCTGTTATTTAATGGATGTTCACTAAAAAAAGTATTGATTTCAGATTGCGTAAATTCGACATTAAAACTCGAAAAATTATACCCACCATTCAATTTTACCTCTTTTTCAATTTCGTCCGGATTCAAATAAAGACCCAAGAGGTTAGAGGGAATAACAGCTTTAATTGTACTTTTACCAGAGCCATTTGGGCCTGCAAACATTCTAAGTCTTTGCTTAGCCATTATGATTTTATCTTAAAACTACTTTGGGTAACTTTTATTGGTTTGGCAATTTCTTTTACAATTTTTCTGCTACCATCAGGGTAAATCTCTACAAGACTTCCATTTTCAGCTATCATAACCTTATCACCAGAAGCCAGCGTTTCAATATATGCCTGTTTCGTAGCGTATTCTGCCATAATAGGTATCTGCTTCTCTAAAAAATCAATCTGTTTTTCGTTAAGCATAACAAATAAATTTATTGAGCAAAATAACAACTTTTTATGTCAAATGCCAAACTTGAGTTGTAATGGTGCAAAGAAATCAATTTACCTAAACAATTTCTTATCAGCCCAAAAAGTGCCAAATGGTACTATCGAGGCAACCAAAGCCAAAAGGGTTTTCTTACCCCCCCAATTGTATTCGATTTTTGCCTGAATTACCATCAAAACATATAAAATAAACAATAATCCGTGAGCCATTCCAAAAAATTTGTTGGCTTCGGGCATATTCCAGATATATTTTAGGGGCATCGTAACAAATAAAATAACCAAGAACGAAACGCCTTCTACAAATCCAATTACTCGCAATCTCCCGATTTGGGTTTTCAACAATTCATTCATTTTTCAATCATTAAAGGTTTTCTTAAAATACAAATCGAAAACACAAAAGGTTTCAAAACTAAGATTCTATCACAGACTGCAACTTTTTGTAGATTAAATTGTTATTGAAGTGTAGATTCAAAAGTTTTTGTTTAACGATTAACAAAAAATATTAAACAAAATCCAAACATTATCGAATCACCGTATGTTATTATAATTGAAATTATTACTCGCTGATTTAGTTTAAGAGTGTTGCTGACAACCTTTCAGATGACTTTTAAACTTGGAGACTAAATCTCAGAAATTTCACAAATTACGTTTGAGATTATTCTTGTTGCAACAAATCATTACAAACGTCTAAATTTTTACCAAATTCATTAAAGAATGATGAATTCTAAACGAGTTGCGGTGTTTCGTAAGGAACATTTCAATGCTGCACACCGTCTGAACAACCCAAATTGGTCAGATGAAAAGAACGAGCGTGTCTATGGAAAATGTAACAATTACAATTTTCATGGTCATAATTATGACCTAATTGTACAAGTTATTGGCGAAGTTGACCCCGAATCGGGCTATGTAATTGACATGAAAGTGCTGAGTGAGATAATAAAAGTAGAAGTTTTGGATAAATTCGACCACAAAAATCTCAACCTCGACACCGAAGAATTCAAAGACTTAAATCCATCGGCTGAGAATATCGCTATCGTGATTTATGACAAACTAAGAAGCAAACTTAAAGACAATTTAGATTTACGAATCAGATTATATGAAACCGAACGAAACTTTGTTGAATACCCTTTTGATTGACGAAGATACGCTTGTATTTACAGATGATGAAATCGGAGACGAACACATCAGTACGTCGGTAGATACCCCTATGCGAGCCGATGCTTTTGAGATGAACGATGACGAAAAAATCGCTCAAATCGAATACCATTTTAGACAAATAATGGAAACTTTGGGCTTGGATTTGACCGATGATTCGCTCAAAGGAACTCCCAAAAGAGTAGCCAAAATGTATGTGAAGGAGATTTTTAGCGGTTTAGACCCTAAAAATATGCCTAAAATCGCACTTTTTGAGAATAAATATCAGTACAACGAAATGCTCGTCGAGAAAGACATCTCGTTTTACTCAAATTGTGAACACCACTTCGTACCTATCATCGGCAAGGCACACGTCTCGTACATTGCCAATGGGAAGGTGATTGGGCTATCAAAACTCAATCGGATTGTTCAGCATTTTGCTAAGCGTCCGCAAGTACAAGAACGCCTCACAATGCAGATTGCCAAAGAATTGCAGAAGATACTCCAAACCCAAGATGTTGCCGTGATGATTGATGCAAAACACTTGTGCGTAGCATCGCGTGGTGTAAAAGACGATACATCTTCGACGATTACGAGTTTTTACGGTGGTAAATTCCAGGAAGAAGCCACTCGTGCCGAATTCTTGAAATATATAGGATAATTGATACACCTCACCCAACTCTCTTCAATAAAGGAGGTTTGGGTGAGGCAAACAATTCACATCTTCAAAAATCCCATTATCTGATAGCTTGCCCAACTGACGGCTGTACCCACAAAAACACCCCAAAGTATATCAACGATTACCATCTGGACAGTCCAATTTGCCAAAAGCGATTTATTGACTAATTCGTAAGTGCCATAAGTTACCAAGCCAAACAAAGCTCCGCTGATGATTGATTTCATAACACTTTTGATTTCGTAAGCAGGATAAACACAGAAATAAAGCAAAGTAGCAATAAAAATAAGGTAGAAAACCACCGCCGCTTTTAAATCGGGGCTGGGTGCGAGCATCGCTCCTACTTGTTTTTGAATAAACTCTTTGGCAAATAGATTGATGAATGCTAAATCTAAAATGCTGTAAACGAGCAGCGTGAGTATGAAATGTATCAATATTTTCATTGAATTGATTTTGGTAGTTATTGATAAAATTAGTCAATAATACTCAAAATACCCTTAAATATTTGCCAAAAACACAAAAACGTTTAGATTCTTGCAAATCAAATCGTATTTTTACTTCTCACACAAATTGAAGCTAATACTTTATGAAAAAAGCCATTGTAGCATTGTGTAGTTTGCTTTTTACGGCAATATCCTGCATTGATGTATTTGACCCTAAACTGAAATCCGATAAACAAAGGTTGGTTATTGAATCGAGGATTACGACCGAGTTCGACTATCAATGGGTTGATTTAACCTTCGATGCCGCATATAACTCAACCACAAATAATTTCAGTCCTGTCGTAAGAAATGCTAAGATTTGGGTAATCGACGATACTGGCAATCGCTACGACTTTATTGACGACAGCCGAACAGTGTCAATCGCCAAAACACCGTTTGGCTTCGACTATCGTTCAAAAGATAAATTCAAAGCCGAAATCGGTCGAACTTACCAATTATTTGTAGAAACCGAAATGGTAAAAAGTATCGT
>JAQGFW010030829.1:0-21313 GCA_030463445.1 Euplotes aediculatus
ATTATGCAACACTTTCTAAAGCATTCTTTACCATCCAATCTGACATATTATTTAATCTTATCTTCCAAATGTTGATGTCTTTGTTTTTGTGATAGTCATTCCATCTCGGTTCCAATAAACCAATAAAATCATAAAAAGCAACACTCATCATTACTCCAATTCTACATAATTCATTTCCTGTATAGTATCATTCAAGTGAGTGGAGTGAAAAGAGGTAGTGTTGGGAGTGGTGGCTGTCGTAGACTCAGGCCTATACAAAGCAAATCACACAACAAATAATAGCACATCCAGTACTGCTAAAGGTAACAAATTATTGGCAGCAAGGTAGTTAATATTTAATTAGGAAATGGTTGTTCAACCCAAATTTAAATCAAAAGCGCGACATTTTCAGGATTGATTATGGAGGTCATTTTGAAGAGCATAGAGTGGTCCAATTATAAAACAATCAAAAATATTCATGTCTGAAATAGAAAAAATAGAAGAATCAATTTATAAGCGATCTTTCATATAAATAGAGAAATATGTTTATTGTATTTAGAAAACTCTATTGAATCTTTTGATTAATGTTAAGAAAATTTAAAATGATGATTTACTAATAATTGATTATTTTACTAAAAAGACTTGTAACTTTATTTAGAAAAGTATGCATTTATTTTTTGCGTTATCATATTTTAATGACAATTTCAAACTCTCTTAGTGCTTTATAAATCATATAAGAGTTGAAAAATATACCATTTTTATTTATTCTTATTTTAATGTCGTATTTTTATTTATCTGATGCTAATGTTGAGCGTATTCAGCAATTTATTAAATATAATTTGACATTGAAGTAAATAGACAGTTAAAAGTCTGAATAAAGTATTCAAATCAAGAAGTTTAGAGATTTATTTCTTAAGTTTACAATTCCTATTAACTATCATAGCTTATTGTTCAACTGAAACAAATCAGGGATGATATAAGACATCGCAAAAGGTAATTGAAATTACAAAAGCTTTAGCTAGCAAACTTATTTTTTTATGGATGAAACTAATTTTTAAATCAGTTTTTTTATTTATGTTTATTTATAAATAACTACATAGAAGGCATGATTGTAAATCCAAACAATTTGGACAAGAACTCATAGTTCTTTTTTTAATACGCTCAGAAATAAGTAATTGAATAAAGCATAGCTTGCAATTTTAAAATAATAATAAAATTCGAATTTTAAAAATATTGATAATCAGGCAATCATACAAAATTCAAGAAATTATATCAAGAAATCTTTTGAAAATGATGTGTTTCTTATCAACTCATCTGAAAATCACTCTATTGATAAATCGTACAAATTTTAATATTTTTCAATAAGCGAAAGAATGATCAACGAAATATTTAATAATATTAAAAGTATAACTATTTATTTTAGTTGTCATGTTTGGTAATCGCTAATTATCACACAATATATATTTAAATCTTATTTAAACAGTTAAAAGACTCTTTCTGTCTTCTCTAAAATAAGTTGTTTCCTTCTGGCTGCTGTAGTAGTTCAAAGTTTCCAAAAAGAAAATAACTAATAGTTAATAAAATAGCATGCCAGTTTAAGTCCAAATCAATATTTGAGCTTATGATGCATATTTTGTTTCTAATATTAGAATTAATTGACTGTCCAATAGATTCAGATTGCTTCTAACCAACTCTTCGAATGTTGCTGCTGATAGTTCCATTTTCAATAAAGTTTGCAAAGCTAATGTCAATTTACGAGTGATCTCTGAATACAGAGATCAATTAGAGGCATGAAATCTTGTTGGAGAAGATAATTAATTCTCAATAAAAGGCTATCATTATTTAAAATACATTTGGTGTTTAGACCTGAATGGTTATTGGCTTTGCTATCATATAGGGATTCAGTAAATTTATTGAAATTAGAGTTTATATTACAAGAGATGATATTCATTAGTATCCAATAAAATAAGCATTGTGTCTAAAAGCTTTACTTTGCATCATTTATTTAAAAAATATTTTTTATTATATATAAAATACTCTTGAGTATAATTTATTTAAAAAAAAAAACTTATTTTGAAATAAAGAAAGAAAAGACTATTTAAAATTAAATTAACGATTTAAAAGATTTATAATTTAGTTTATTATTCTTATCTCTTTATTCAAAATATACTCACAATTTTTGCTAAAGTTTTTCAAGTACTTTTTTATGAAGAGCATAAAATTCTAAATAATATCTGACTTCAAAGACTGTATTTTATAATATATTTTCTCTTAATTTAAACTAATAATTAGAGAGAAAAAATTAATTTGAACCAAATTTTGTCAATTTTGTCAATTTTAAATCGCTTTCAAATTCATAATAATCAATTATATAATTTCCAGCTTTTTTTGATCTCACTATCTCATAGTAGTATAATGTTTTTAGACTTAATATGGGAATAATCAGCCTTAAAATTCTTTTAAAAAACTTTTATGTAGTTCTAACTATCTACGTGCAAGTAAATATAAAAGCTTTATAATATATTTAAAGTTAAATACCTTCGAAAATAAAAAATTTAAAACTTTTATTCTTTGTTCCTACATTTGAATTGCTTGATATAATTTATTGATATTTTGATGGAAATAAAAGACAAAAAGATGAGCCATCAGTAATAAGAGCATCGCTTTAATAACTTTCTTTATTTTTAAACAAACTTATAACATATTTAAATATGGTTATTGTTTCTAATAACAATCTGTGAAATTTCAAAAAATAGTTATCTTCAATCAGTAACCGAGAATAGTGCTTTTATGTACTTCGACTCAGTGATTTTATAAAATAAAAAGATTATTCTGTTTGAGTAATTTAATGGAGAATCTATTATGAACTTTTGAAAAAATAGTTTTAAATAAATTTAATATATCTTCTCATATCCACCAATTCCTCCTTCTCTCACAATATTGTATATGTTTTTATATTTGACTTTAATGTCTTTAGTGAATTCATACTCATGCTTAATCGCAAATTTTCTATTACTTATACTACTGAAAAGACTATGAATATATTTAATAATATTTAAAGTATAACTATTTATTTTGGTTGTCATGTTTGGTAATCACTAATTATCACACAATATATATTTAAATCTCTTTTAATCAGTTAAAAGAATCTTTCTATCTTCTCTAAAATAAGTTGCTTCCTTCTGGAAGTTGTAGTAGTTCAAAGCTTCCAAAAAGACAATAACCAATAGTTTATAAAATAACATGCCAGTTTAAGTTCGAATCAATATTTGAGCTTATGATACATATTTTGTTTCTAATATTCGAATTAATTGACTGTCCAATAGATTCAGATTGCTTCTAACCAACTCTTCGAATGTTGCTGCTGATAGTTCCATTTTAATAAAGTTTGCAAAGCTAATGTCAATTTACGAGTGATCTCTGAATACAGAGATCAATTAGAGGTATGAAATCTTGCTGGAGAAGATAATGAATTCTTTCTAAAAAGGCTATAATTATTTAATATACACTTGGTGTTTAGAACTGAATGGTTATTGGCTTTGCTATCATAGAGAGATTCAGTAAATTTATTGAAATTAGAGTTTATATTTCAAGAGATGATATTCATTAGTATCCAATAAATAATCATTGTGTCTAAAAGCTTTACTTTGCATCATTTATTTAATAAAGATTTTTTATTATATATAAAATACTCTAGAGTATAATTTATAATAAGAATTATTTTGAAATATAGAAAAAAGACTATAAAAAATTAAATTAATGACTTAAAAGAATTATTATTTAGTATATTATTCTTATTTCTTTATTCAAAATATACTCATAATTTTTATTATAGTTTTTCAAGTACTTTTTTATGAATAGCATAAAATTCTTAATAATATCTGACTTCAAAGACTGTATTTTATAATATATTTTCTCTTAATTTATACTTATAATTAGAGAAAAATATTTATTTGAACCAAATTTTGACTATTTTCACAATTTTAAATCGCTTTCATATTCATTACAATCAATTATAAGATATCCAACTTTTTTTTGATCTCACTATCTCATAGTAATTTAGAACTTTTAGACTTTATAGAAAATAATCAGCCTTAAAATTCTTTTAAAAAACCTTTATGTAGTTCTAACTATCTACGTGCAAGTAAATATAAAAGCTTAATATATTTAAAGCTAAATACCTTCAAAAATAAAAAATTGAAAACTTTTATTCTTTGTTCCTACATTTGAATTGCTTGATAAAACTTATTGATATTATGATGGAAATAAAAGACAAAAAGATGAGCCATCAGTAATAAGAGCATCGCTTCAATAACTTTCTTTATTTTTAAACAAACTTATAACATATTTAAATATGGTTATTGTTTCTAATAACAATCTGTGAAATTTCAAAAAATAATTATCTTCAATCAGTAACCGAGAATAGTGCTTTTATGTACTTCGACTCAGTGATTTTATAAAATAAAAAGACTATTCTATTTGAGTAATTTAATGGAGAATCTATTATGAACTTTTGAAAAAATAGTTTTAAATAGATTTAATATATCCTCTCATATCCACCAATTCCTCCTTCTCTCACAATATTATATATGTTTTTTATATTGACTTTAATGTATTTACTGAATTCATACTCATGCTTAATCGCTAATTTTCTATTACTTATATTACTAAAAAGACTATGAATATATTTGGCGAGCAATTAACTTCGAGTTGATCAAGGTCCAACTGACTTTTATCTGAGTCTCTTGTTTTTTCTTGTAGGACATAACTACTTTAACAACTCTCATATCAGCAAAAGACCAAGCGGAAGGCCGATGACGTAGGCTCAAGATTATGAGACAAATAGATCGGTATGTTTTGAATACATTTATAAGTTCAGAAGTCAAAAATTTAAATAAAGTAGGAAAGGTCGACGAGATAAGGCAAGAGTGGACAATACAAACCAAAGCAGTGCAAAAAGAAAAATATGCCTTGCAGTCACTTTTCATTTCTCACAAGAAATTAGTAAGGTTTCAAACATGGCTGGCAGCACATAGGATTGATCATCTTCTGTGTTCGCAATTTTTAGAACCACGATATCAGCAAATCATTCGGAGTAGGACCCGAATGTTTATAAGGAGTAGCCGATAAATTCTGCAAGGTTTTAGGCTTGCAACATATTAAAACAATGAGTGTACAAAAATGCAAGAATTTTTAGGTAAGAGAATGGGGCTATTTTGAATAAAAATTTAAGGACAATCTTTGAAATTGATCCCTCACGAGGAAATGATGCTTAATATTTACAGAACCATTATTAACAGACTCTCTCTATTTTTAATTAAGAAAAATACGATTTTATTATTGCTTATTTTTATATTAATATATTACAAATTCAGTCTATCAAACTAATTTTTAATATAAAATTTATCTTGATTTACTTAATTTGAATTGAAATAGTAATTTTAGAATAATATTATTTTAATTATATCAAATTAAAATAGTTTGAATACTAATTATGATCTATTATATATAATATATTTTGTCCAAATAAATAATCTTCAAGTTTTTTTATTCATAAAATAATTGAAATTTACATTAAAAATTTTGAGTAATATAATTTTAAACTTAATTATAATTTAATGATTTGTGGACATGTTTTTAGCATTTACTTAAATTTTCTGATAGAATATTTTGAATAAATTGAATATTAAACTAAACAAATTTTTCTCAGCTCTGATTAAATTTTATCAAATCGTTCAAAACTTAGTATATTTTGTGACCTGATATTTAAAACTACAATATTTATTGTTACATTACTCTAATTGGTTTAACCTATCAGAATACTTCAAAGATCTAAGTAGTATCAGTCGCTTACTCTCAATTCTGGCTTCAATCCATCCGTGCAAAGCTTAAGATATTTATTTGAATCTCTATATTAAAAATTGATGAAATTAAATAATATGGTTAGAATAGTTGGAAATGCAATTAATAATAAATATGTGGTGTAACTGAATAAAAGCAACTACCAATAACTGATACCTGTCAACAACTATCCTGAACTGAGTGCTCTCTAATAGCTCTTTGCTTTCAGATTCCAGTTCGATATCAAAATAATACATCTTCTTTCGAATATTGTTTACTTTTAATGTTTGGTCGTTTTTTCAAAAGTAAATGTATTTTAAAAATTTGCCATTTATTATTGTAAATCAAATTTTAGAATTCTGTTTGTAAAACCTAATTTGTGTAATAAAGTTGTGTGGCGGAATCAAGTGGAAGTGATCAAAGGCAGCAAGCTGCAAGTTCCTGCTCGCGAGTACAGACTTAGTCTATAACTAAAATTAGATGGTGCTGCTTTATTAAAACTAACTGCAGGCTAAGCTTCAAATGAATTTAATGCATATTTTATTAAGTGATTGTCAACTGCAACTCCAAATTAAAATATCTGTTAATTTTATAAATATCAAGGCAGAGTTGATTCAAAAATGTCGAAATGCTATCAAGCATTTATTTGACTAAAGAAAGCTTATTTTAATAATTGCAGTACAAGTATTTATATTTACTAAGAATATAGGTTTGAAGTACTTATTTAAATGCTAATTTATAATTTTGCAAGTATATTCTTTTATTTTTTATTGGGCATAAATTTAAATTATAACCCTAATCAGCTGTTTATTTTATTTAAAATTTTACTTATAAAATGTTGAAATTTAATAGAAATTTGATATTGAATAATAGGTAACAACAGTATTATATGATTTTTAAATAAACTAACATTTTAGTTTTCAAAATAATTTGAATTAAGTACATATTTAATTTAAAATATAATGCTTTTGGTATTATAAAAAAAAACTAAAAGATAAAGATCAGTTTTGCATGTTTAAGTTATACTTAATCTTATTTAAAATCATAACTATTTAAGTTTTTATTAAATACATTTTGCTTTTTGTTTTATTATGATATTTTTATTAAGTTTTTAAAGTTTATGCATCAATCAAATAGGCTTTAATTATTATTTATGTTATATAATATTTTTTTTTAATAATTTAAATTTTAGCGGAGAACTAATAAGAAAGTACTTTACCTAGTTTAAACTGAGAGTAAAAAATGGAAGGAGGGAGAAAGAAAAAAAAATAAGTTAATTATTAAGTATAAAGTAAAGACATTATGTAAAAAAAATAAATAGTATTTAAAATTTTAATAAAACTAAATAAATTTTAAATTAATTTATTTGAATAATTAATGCATAGTAGCATAATTATACTTTTGTAATTTTTTTAATTTAACTCCACAAAATTTAGGATTTTTTGATCAAAAGCATTTTACATTTATTTTTTAATAAACAACTTTGTGAATCTTACAAAATTAACTTTATTTTCATTTTATCAAAAAATAATGAGGGTAGCAATCTTTTCTTCAGTTTAATTACATAAATTGTATTCAAATCTTTATTCTCTAAACTTTTAAGAAGTGCATACTCATAAAGTTTCTGTAGAATAACCTCAATTAAATTTATTTTATTTATCCTGATTTTGTATTATTATTAATTCTATCATTCTTTAATTATTTAATAGGTTCTTCTACACTTTGTCAATAATGCATCTAGAAATAATATTACATTATCAGCTCCTTATAATCATATTTTATTAAATCCTACTGATATATTTGATATGCATTTTGACAAATATTTATTTCATAAAGATTAATCATAATTTCATTACAATTTTAGTTTAATAGCTCAATATTTAAACAGAATTTATCTGGTCGATATTTATTATGAATAAAATATTAAAAAATTAAAGTCAACATGAATAAATTCAAGATCATAGTTAAATATTTTTTATTGAATATTAAATTAAAAATAAAATATTTATCAAATATCTTTAAACTGTATAAATATACATATAATTTAATAAATTACTTTAATAACTATAAATGATTAATAATAAAAATCAAAATCGTTTGTATAAATATTATTTATTACTTGCTTTAAACAAATGTAAAATATAATATTCTAAAAAATTAATACTCGATGATTTTATAGCTTTAACTTCCTTTAAATCAAATAATTACCTGATTGTTATACTTTTGACTTCTTACAAATCATACTTCATTTTTAAGGTAATACTTTGGTCCAACTCATAATATGTATCCTCTATTTGATGAAAATTTAGAGCAATAAACGAAGATATAATACATCTAGCTTTCTAATTATTCATAATTTCTGATTTTAACTAAATAAGTATAAACTATATTTAAATAATGTATGATTATTTAAAAAAATAAATAATTATTAAAAATAAATGACATTAAACATTCAATTTAACACTCAATAAGATAATCATAACCACTACAAACCATAACTATAATTTATCAAACGTAATTTAAATTTTAGTTTATTTATCAATATTTCTTACCTGTCTTTTGAAACTTTATGTGGATTTGATAATTCATTCTTTTTTGCAATTTGAACTAATAATTAAAATATAAGTTAATTACATTGATTATAAAAATGAGTGATACTTGACGATGGTAATAGTTAGCGCACAAACAGCAAATATAAGTCAATAATAATCTTTATTATCTTTCACCTTTCATCATATCCTTATTTTTAACTGATGTCAACACAAGTCAATATACTTCGCTACCATAAACTTGTATCAATATTCTTTTCTGACCCCCGTGCCAAATAATATCTGGTATTGTTTAAATAAGTAAAGAGTGTGTATTCTGTGTGAGTGTCTACGGGTTTGCTAATTTTTAATTCAGATTTCTCTCCGAAATACAGCACAATTGGGTCAAATATACTTTTAACAGGACTCATTCCTAACTTTAGAAACTCATTTATATCAATTCAATCTATCTCTCTAATATCTTCATATATTAATGCTCTACTCTCAGCTGTCCAGTATAAAATAAAAGGGAGGTTGGGTTTGAATTTGTGGGTCAGGGAGTGTCTGCCAAAAGAATACTGGGTTTCTTGCTCACTAACCATCTCAGAGTACTTTTCTTTAGAAAATTTTTTGAAGTATTCATCATTTGAGAAACAACAGGTATTAATTTCGAAGTTTTGGATTAATTGACTTTGTCCTGAAGGTCTTATTTCAAAACTATATCTCCATGAATTTGCTTGAGAGTATATTGGGTGCCATGAGCTATAAGATAAGAATAACAGGAAGTTTGGGTATCGAGTAGAATGGTGGCTGGAAACAACACTAATTTTAATGTATTTTTATTTTAACAAGCAGTTTAATTACTAATTGCAAAGGTATATAATTATCAAAGATTAAGTTGATCAAAATGATCAATTAGATAATTAGAAAATGCATCACAAAATAAATATTCTTGAATTAAAAATGAGAATATATTAATGAAGTTATTACTTATTGTATTTGAAATATGAAGAAAAAAAATATTTCGATATTTGTTATTAATAAAATATTTTTAATGATAATTATTTCGTCGAAGATAAGAAAGTTACATATTATTATTTGTGTATTTGTAATAGTATACTGCATATTTATTAAAAATAAAACTTTTTAAATTAGTAGTGTTTATAATAGAGAAATTATTTAAATTTATACTAAATTTTTTTAGAACTTAGCAAATTTTTTAGAGAAACATTAAAAAAAATTTAATACAGATATTATTAATACATTATTAATAAATTATTATGAGAAATAATATATATTAACATTTTATTAAAATCAAATTTAATTATGGCTTGACTATCTTACTTCGTAGTTTAAAAAATATTTTTTATATCTATCTATCTACACTTCATCATATTTTTAAGCAAATATAAAACAATTTGATAGATAATTATAATATAAATAAATTAAATATAAAAAAATTTATGCAAACTGATTTTGTAATTTAAATTCAGCAAAGATTAATTATAGTTTAAATTAAAGTTCTCAGTTAAAAATAGTAATTATTTCTGCTTAATTTTAATTTTCAAGCAATGGATTACAACTTACTTTATTATTAAAAAAATATGTAATTAATATTTATTTCTAAGCAAAGTGTTTTTACTATTTTTAAGAACTAATATTTCAAGAGAAATAAATTCATTTATATTTAAATTTACTCAGCTATTTATTAAAATAAAAATTTTTGTTTAAGTTTATAAAATAATAATTAATATTTATAATAGCTTATTTAATTTAATATTTATTTTTAATTAAATAGAATCCTCGTAAGATTACTATTAGCAAATTGAACTTAAAGTACATCCTAACATCTAATTTAATTTATCATTAGAATTATCGAACTTATTTGTTAACTTTATTTTTGAGCTAATGATAGTTACAAAATTAATGATTTTTTGCTATAAGATGATTACTAAAAGAAATTAATCAAGAGATCAATGATTTTAAATAAATAATAAAATAATCTGTTCATAATTAAATAAAAGTTAAATTTAGTTCATTTGAACTAAAGCTCTATTCAATAATCGATCAAAATATAAATAAAAGATCAGATATTGAAAGAAAGAAATATATAGATAAAATTAATTATTTTTGATTTAATTTAAATTTTCTTATTTAAAGAAAACAAAAAGATGCTCCAAACTCTGATCCAAATCAGAAATTCAGCTATAATAATTTTATCTCAAGGAATTAATTAAACCTGAGTTCAGTGGCAGATGTCAGTGAGATGAGTATAATAAATGAAGCAGCATAATAGTTCATATACCAGCCAATTGGAGACAGATATCGACACTAAATCAACTTAAGTGGTTCAAAGTTTGAGGACTAGTACTTGAAGTCAAAAATTTTAAGTTTTTATTTAAATAGATTTTTACATTTGTAATTTAAAATATCTTTTATTTATTTGATTTGAGATGTAAAAACAATGTATTAATAAGAAGTTTCCTGAGATAGATAACAAAATTTATTATAACGACTTTACTTCAAAATACATAAAATGAACTTATTAGCAATAAAATACAATTGATTGGAAAACGAATATAAATATGATATGAAAATTATTTTATTTATTATCAAAACATTAATTTATCTATTTTTAGTTTAAAACAATCTTATTGAATTAATAAAACTGCAGTTCAACTTTTATATTTAATATGATTTAAAATAGCTTCAAAGTTTAAACTAATAGCTTCAATTCTTATTATCATTAAAAGTTTGATGATCAATGTATTATATAGTATGCACAATCTAGATACAATTATATTTCATTATACGAAACTTTTATTTGAAATGATATTAAGTTTATCAATTCATTTTTAATATTATCTTCATTTTTTGTTTTGCACAAATTAGTATTTATTTTAAAAATGATTATGATTATAAGAAGATTCTGAGTTGTAGTAATATTGAAATTAATTTTAATTATCCTCGAGCGGCGATCCTGAATGAGGTGCTTTACAGATTCAAAAAAATAGCATTACAGTTAATAATGACAGAAGATATAAAAAGATAAAAACGACAGATGTAAGATAATTATTTCTTTAGTTCTTGAAGTATTTGAAACTAGAACTATATAAAATCTCTATTTCTTTGAAGAATTCTATTCTCAAATCTGTTGATTCAAATTACAAAAAGAAAAACTGGCTGAATTCTCATTAATCAATAAGAGAACACATGATTTCACAGTAAAGCAATAGTATTAAATCAATCTTAGTTCGCATCCACTAACATCCAACTGTTATGAATAGTAGCCATTAATAAATAATATAAAATATGTGTAAATGTAAGACACATAACTAACTTCATATATTGGATCTGCTCTTAAACTATCAGATCGTGCTCTTATATTCAATACAAATATATTCTGTACTTACAACAAGGAGCCATAATTTTTAAACAAATAGTATTCCTGTTCTGATTGATTTTGATCGGTGCACTATATTAGAAATTAAACTGAGACAGTATTAACTATGCAAGCTTAAATAGGCAATACTCAACAGTGTAGCATGCAAAGTGTACATTTCACAAGTAATGTTCTTTTATTTAGATTTTATGGAAGCCTTTGAATTTCCAAAATTTAAATTTAATGATCATGTTTAAAAATAATAATAGTTACTAATTATTTTTTTAAGGCTGTGCATTAAAGTTTTGGAGTTTGTACAATTATATTTTGGAAAATTTTGAAATGTAATAGCATTTGACCTTAAATATTTTTTAATAATAAACTAAAAATCAAAATATTATAAAGTTAAGGCTTATAATTAATTGGCAATAAAAACCGCATAGTATTGCTGTAGCTTGTCTAATAATTAATATTGAGTTAACAAGAAATTTTAAGGAAAGTTCAGCAAAATAACTAAAATATATTATTTTAAAAGAAAATACAAATTGTGCATGAGAAAGATAAATTATTTATAATTTTTATTTTTTGAATACAAATCTAAGAAACAATAATCTTAAATTATTCTATTTTTAATCATTTTAAGTTTTCGAATCTGGAACATCACTTATTAAAATCGAAGAGTCTATAATAGAAATTTCTTATTAGGCTGAGCTTAAAATGTTTTATCTGACTTCTGAGAACTCAGTCATAAATCTAATAACAGTGTTTGAACCTTATATTCACATTTGAAACTTGAGCCCACCAACGTGATGTTTTTGAATGCGTCGAGTTAAGAAGGAAAGTATAGGCTGATTTAATGCTAAATACTTCAAATATTGATTCTGATTTTAAATTTTGAATGTGGAGTATCCTAATTATAGAGGTAATATTAAAGAATGTGTTTCAATTCTAATTTAATTACTGTTAAATATTATATTTTCAGTGAGATGTGCTACATTTTATATTTACAAAAAAAAATTAATAAGGGAGAGATACGATCTATTACTTTGCGTGACTATTTTAGCTTAAATATTTTTATTTGTGATTTATTTCAGAAAAATATGTATCATTTGCAAAGCTGTAACTATAAGAATTAAAAAAAATTTAATGTGAGTTTTATTCAAACATATGAAATCCTTTTAATCACAAAATTTAATAGATTCATTAGAGTGACTAGTATTTAAAAAAATAAAAGCAAGTATTTTTATCGAGTTAGCATATTTAAACAGTAATTTAAGGGAAACACTAACTTGTATCTTATATTGAAATTTTGATCAAAAAACTTAATGTCTCAAATTTTAAAAATACATATTTAAAATTATTATTAATTAATATTTGAATATGAATTCATTTTAAAATTATTGCAGTAGATTTATTATAATATTGACCATATTAATCACAATCATGAAATATAATTTGCTCAGAATATTACCTCTAATTGAGAAATTGAGAGAAGTAATTACTTACTCTGAATCTAATTGTATTTATTGTGAAAGATTTTAATGTCTTTTTAAATTACAAGAAAGATGGCTCAATGCTTAAATATATTGAAAATTTTGATATATATGTGAATAAAATGAAACATATCTCAAATATGACTGCAAAATCTTAATCAAAGAAATAAACTAATTTCTGTCACTTTTAATTGATCATTCTGATATTAAAAATATGCAATTTTAATCTAAACTCATAAACATTAAAGAATTTGAACGAATTAATTAAAGAAATTTTCTTTAAAATTATAATTGTATTAATGCATTTTTAAAAACTATCGTTTAAAGCAATCACTCAATTTTTTACCTCGAAATTTCTTCACAAATAAGAAGAGAACAAACTGATGAAATTCTAGAATACTGTAAGTAATTAATGCATTCATCCAACTGATTAATATAAGACTGTTTGAAAACTGAAACCTACTAATTTAACATATTCAGTTATATAAATCCTGAAGCCTTCGTACTCTTAGCGTTTGATTAAATAACTGAACACAAAATATTTATTTTTTAGTTGAAGCATGTAGAGCTGTCAATCTCAATCAAAACCTTTTAAGAGATCTTTTGTTTCTTAAAGATTACAAGTACAAAAATTAAAAGGAGTCAGCAGAAAGCTACAAATTCATAAGGATAAATAATATTTATTGAATCTTTTGTAATCTCAGTTTCTTAAACATCAATAAAAGCAAAGATATTTCGCATTCTAAATATTAAAGTTCTGATCTATAATCAAGACTTAATCAAATACGATTATTAGAATTAAGCATTTCAGATACATCTCTATTAACACAAGCTTTAAAATTTTTTATTATAATAAAGTTGACGAGTTTTTCTATTCAATGATTTACAAGCAGTATCAGTTAGAAATAACATTGTTGAATTTAATAGTTGATAAAGAATAAGGAACTCATAAAAGATTTAGATTCAATTAATACAAAATTATCAAATATTATAGAGGAAATCATACCTCTCAATGAATTATCTTTCATAATCATTTACAATCTGATAAAATCCCTTTCTGATTACAAAATCTCAATCCTAACGAGAATCTTGAATTTGATAAATCTAATTTATTATATTATGATAAAATATAAATATCGAAATTTAAAGCAATTAAATTGAAAATATTAATTTTTTTAATTAACTCTATATAAAATAAATATCATGAAACAAGATTTATTTGGACTGATCATGTTAAAACGATACTCGATAATTAATTCGTGATAATAATGTTAAAAATTTATTTAAAAGATTAAAAAAAAGCAATTGATTATCATTTAGTGATGCTAATCTCAAAATTAATAAATATAATTTTACAATCAACTTTTGTTATATTTAAAGTAAAAAAATATTGAGATATAAAAATTAAATTAAAAAGTTCATTAATATTGATCTAATTTATAGATTGAAAGCATTAAGACAGTTTTATATTTAAAAATATTGCTTGAATTTACAGTAAATAATTATTATATTAATATGGATATAACATTCTTTGAATTAATATATTAGAGCTAATTATTTATGCAATTAAAAAAGAAAATCAAAATAGCTTCTAAATAATTTATTTTCAAGTATATTAAATCTGATTTATATATATGCTCTCATAAATAATTGATGAGATTTATTATAAATAAATCATTTAATTATTTCAAATTTGGAATAAATAATAATTATATTTATAAATGATATTACATAATAAAAGTTTTGAATTTAAAAATATTTTATAATTAAATTTTTTTTAAATACTTTATTATCACTAAAAAGTAATCTAAACTAAACTGTTAGTTATTTTGATTTTCTCCAATTCAGTTGTTTTTTGAACCTTTCAGAGAAATTAAAAAATAAATCAATAGAACGAATATTTGATAAAATATATTAGAAGTCATTTCTTCAACTCTCTATCTTTTATAATAAAGTCAAATACAATTATCAAGTTGATCAACATAATGTATTCTTTGTTTTAAAATTTAATTTATCAAGTTTATCATTACTTTTATTAATAAAAAATCAAAGTTAATTGTATTAAAGCTCATCATTTAATATGATTTATTTAGTTTCTATAAGAGTTTTATTGTTGAGAATTTATCATAAAGCGAGCAATCTTTTCTATTCATCTTGAAAATCTTTTGTTTTATTTACATTTATTTTAAAATCAGTCATTTAAAGAATCATTTGTATTAAGTTAAGTATATTATTTTTATTTTAATGCATTTGGTTCAATACTCTTCTAATTAGCAACATCAAGATAATCGTTCAAAATGCATCTCCTCAGTTCGAACGGAACTTTTGTGAGTCAGAGCAGACTTTCTTATCTTTAGGTGTATCAACATTATATAAGTTAGCAATGAGTTTTGTTAAATCAACTATTTTCGATTTAAATGGTTAGAATTTATAAAGTTTATTTTTTTAATAATTAAATTAGATAATCAGATTATCAAAATTAAAACAGTTCAAAAGGAAGTGGATAAATTTTCTGTCTTAGATAAAATACACTTATTGCAGCTTATATATTGAGATTTTAAACAACAGTTTAACAATATAAACTCGCAAGAAATAGATTTAGTTGAATGTATTTTGATTTATTGCTTACATCTCCATAGCATTTCAAGGCTATATTAATCTGATAATAGTAATTTAAGTCACTCTCCTGTAATAATTTATGTTCTTCCTCTTCCATCATGTCTTCATCTTCAATATGATTCTCCATTACATCTTCTTCATATTCATTTTTAGCCTCCAATTCATCTTTAATGTCTTCATAATCGATGACAGGAGCGTATTGAGAAGGAGGCTCAGATAAATCTTGTTCCAAATCGTGCTCAGTTATTTCCCCTCTAAAATCGCTGCTGTCATTATTTTGACTTTGGGCTAGTGCTTGATGTTTGATTTCTCTAAAAAGAGGTAAGTGAATAATTGCTTACTTTAGCTTCATTATTTTTGGAATTTTTTGTGAGACTGTAGATGGATTGTCTTGATTTTTGTGTCTATCGACATTTAAGTAAATATATAATTGAATATTTGGTGATGATCAAAATGGAGTGCTAAGTTAAAAAAGGAAATGCAAATATATATCAAATTATTGGTGTTGGTTAAGCTTCGAAGAAGGAAATTCAAGTTTTAATGAGAGAATTTATGAATTAATAAATCAAATTCAAAAGCATTAGAGTTAAGTCTATTAATAAAGATTAGAAGAAAGTATAACTACTCATTTGCACCTTGAAAATACAGATTGAAAGTTTTAAATCATGGAAGAGGTTTTATCTTTCTACTAATGGAATTTCAAAGAATTATTAAAAGAATCTTTTATAAGCCACAATTCCGAGTCTCTGTGGTAGGTTCCTGTTATCTCAACTCCATGCTAGTAAGAAATGACCCATGGATCGACCCAATTTTATTGTTCATTAAAACTCGTACTTTTAATTGATTGACATATAATAGTTTACCAAATTTGATGGAATTAAAATTTTATATAAATGAAAGAGATTGATTTTGAATTTGGAGTCAAAGTAATGACAACACTAAATCTTTTGAAGAAAATTCCTCTTCAAATAGACTTTAAAATATAAATAAATTTATTAAATAATTGAAAATAGAAGTTATATTTAAAATTCAATTGAAATAGATTTTGTGGAGATTTATTCAAGTTGACGATAAAATATTCTAAGTATTAAAAATAAACATAATAGTGAATGTACCTAAGTAAAGGATGTAATCTTGTGTAAATTCTTTAAAGACAAGTTGATGATCAGAAAAGTTCGTTCTGCATTATTAGTGTAAATTAATATTATAATTTTTTTATAATTTAATATTTTATTATACTTTAGATAGTTTAAATTATGCATTTTATTGAAGATCTGATCAAATGAGAAGTAGAGGATATGATCAATCATTAAGAAATAAGAATATATTAAATACAATGAATGCTTGAATTCAAAGTTATATCTCTGGTTTTGAATATATGTAAAACTAAAAATCTAAAATTATTTATTAAGAAAATAAGAAACTCCAAAATAAACATACAAATATAGTTAATTATGCAGTTAATGAGAATTTTCATTCTCCAATTTCGCAAGATATGAAGAGGGAGTGAAGATCACTTTCCAGTTTTAATATGAAATTGTTGTTCAATAAGAACTTTTCTGACATGAATGACATAACGCAGAAGGTGCAAATATATCTGAACTCCTCGAGATTTAAATTAATTAGCTAACAACTTGGCGATCGCAATTAATATATTGATATTGAAATAATTAAGTCATTGATGTTGTGATCTTTCAGCATACTTAAGAAAATAGAAAAGATCTAGAGACTGATGAAAGAGAATAAGCTGATTTCAAGAAATAAAAAATGAAAAGAAAAAGTGAAAAGTAAATATATTCTGAATTTCGCATCAGCAATAACTCAGTACTTTAAGTTTTATGAGCAATTTTGTGAGGAAATGCTAACTAGAATAAATAAAAAATAAATGCTAAAAGACATTTGAAGTCTTCACTGAAGATTATTGATAGAATGTTTAATTTTGTAAAGTATACAAAAAAATTTAATTTCAAAAGATGCCAAAAGTTAAGGAAATGATACACTGAAAATAATCTTTCATAACACATTATTTAAAGATATTCTCAAAAATAATTTAAATCTGAGGTTAAAAAAATTGCAACCTTTGTGTAATGATAATGAGAGACAAGCAATATTTAAGTATAAATTTTCTATCAGAATTCAAAAAATTAAATATATTCCATATAAGTAAATTTTTTCGAGTAACAAAAAGTCATGTTATTCTTGTCTTGAAAAAGAAAAGAAACAAAAAACTAACATTTACTAAGAAAAATCAGTCAATGATGATTACTATTATACTAGACGGTATAATTTTTGCTGCGGCTTCATTAGAAAGTGTAAATATTGAATTATTATTTAAAAACATTACAAAGTAAAATTGACTTCATTGAGAAATTTCGATTTAAGACTTTTACACTCACTTTTGAATTATACAAATAAATTTTAGATTTACTAGGGATAAAACCAAAAATTAGAATTTGTAATTAAATTCATTAGTCTAGTTGAGAATAAAGGTTCTCTCACTTCAATATTTAATAATGCTGTTCTTACGGTGATTCTTTATATTCTTCATCATAATTATTTATGTTGGTTGATAATAGTCTTGATTCTGAAGTTCTAATTTTGCCACTATCTTTTTCATTAGATTGGTTGTTTTCTGATGATGTGGCTATATAATTTTAAATATTTGATATTGATGAAAAGAGCATTAAAACTATTGGTCTCAATTTTAAATTTTAGATTTATCTGTAAGTTTGAATAAATCACAATAATTAAGTTTCAATAATTCTCATAATGTTCTAAAAGTTGGTAATTTATTATACATTCAGACTGTAATTGAGAAGTTTTATCAAGAAAATAATTACAGGTATTTTCAAAATTAAAACTTTTTAAGCTTCACAGATAACAGCAAAAGTTATATGTTAATAACTCAATATCATTGATTAGGTCTGCAGATTTTTAAAAACTAAAACATCTAATAATATTAAAATGATACATTGTAAATAAATATAAAGCATTAAGTAACATAGTTAACAGGAATTCTTGTTAAATATTTTATTTAGTTGTTTATATTATACTTTACTATACTCTATTTTTATTTCAACTTTACGGATCTTTTATTATCGAATTAATTCAAAGTAAAATCTTAGTTATTATTGGAATATTGAAAATTATGTATTTAATGTGTTTGAGGTTATCAGTTTAAAGTATAAAATTTAACCATTCAAATTTAAAGCCTTGATATTTTCTTGAGAGAAATATATTTATGTACTTGTATGAAATGAATTTAATGAATCGTTCTTAATTATTATTTAATAAGTGTTTCTCGATAAAGAGACTAAATCTATATCTGAATTACTGACTCAAATACCATTCGAATATAAGTTAATTAATTAAGGTTTTCTTAATCTCAATAATTTAAGTAAATTCTCAGCATCATAAATTGAAGTATTTACTTGCACAAATCAACGCTGAGAATCGTAAATCAAAATAGCATATCTTAATCTTTGGCCGTCCTTCTTTATCGAGTGCCCTTGAAATAAAAATAATTTAATTTGTATAGACTTTCAAACTTTCTTTTAAACTACATCTTAAATCAAGACCAGTTTTTTTAAAGCTAACTCAAAATAAACTGTATTGCAAGTAAAAAATGCATTATTTAGTACTTTAATTTTAGTTAAATAAAAATTTCTAATTAAATTTCAGTATTTTCTATTATATATGAGCAAATTTTGATTTATGAAAATTAGACTGAATATTTGTTTTGCCATGTGAGCTTGATTTAACTCAGCCTCTTTTGGGAGACAAAGTAACAAGGTTTACTTTAAATAGAGTTCGCATGAAGTTAATTTATACTTCATTCATTAATCAAATAGATAAATTTAACTTCAGAAATTTTGTAGCTTAAATAGAGAGTTGATGTTAAAAAATCTTCACAAAATTATTTAATCGATGTTTTAATCAATTAGATCCAATTAATGAACTCTGTTCTTATTTAAAAAACAGAACTGAATCAACTAGCTTTAAAATCGAAATAACTATAAATCTTTAAGTATTATAGCTAAACTTTAAATTTGAAAAAATAGGTAAAAATTTTGTTTATCCATAATTTATACTGAGAAAATATTAGTGAAAATGAGACATAATGACTATGAATGATAATAAAGATTGTAATAAACTCAAAACCTCAATAGCTAAAGGGTTAAAGATAAGAAAGTTATTCATATTGGTTGAATAAGGGATCTTTAAGCAGTAAATTATCAGATATATCTATGAAGAATTTCATACTCTCAAAATTTTCTCACTTTTATGTATATCAATGTGTTTGCAAAGCTTTAAGAGAAAAATAAGACTCAATTTTTGCATTTGCTTTAGATATAAAACTTGTAATAATGCATGCAGTTAAAGATTTGAAAATTGATATAACTGTGGCTTTAGTAATAAGATAACTTAAGCATTTGATTCAAATTAACAAAGGTTCAGAGCTATTCATATCATATTACTATTTTATCATGAAGAATTGTAATAAAAGGATTCATTAATATTATCAAAAGTCATACTTTAAGCAAATGCCAAAATTTAAGCAATAGTCGCGATTGAATTTTCAAAGTTTAATTGATTGTATTTGATGTAAACTAAGTAAGTCTGCAGACTATTCCTCAATATTATTAATTGATCCTTTAGAATACTACCTCATGGATTATGATTGGAAATTAAAAGAGATCACTTTTATTGTTTTCAACCTTATTATCTAAACCTACCAACAATTTAATATGTGATTTTATTCAGCTTTAAATCTTATTTGATCATTGATTAACTTAAAGTAAAAATAAGAGTTAGATTAACTATTTCAAGTCAAGAAAATAAATCTCTAGCTCTTGTCACTATTTTATATGAGGCTTAACTAATTTGCTGTTATTTTACAACTAAAAAATTAAGAATTTTTAATAACTCATTGGAGAAGACTAATCTTTATTGCTGAAATAATTGCTTTGTAGATTGTAGTAAATGAAAATGAATAGTAATTTTCAAATCTAATAGTCGATTTAGAACAAAAGGACAAGAAAATCATAAATTTCATTGTCTTTGAAGAGAATAAGCATGTTTTTTAACGAATAAATTATCACTTAATTATCTTTAAAGCTTAATAAAAGGAAGCACTTAGATAAAACTAAATCCTAAAGTATGTAAATTAGTGTATTTTTTGAAGACATACTCTATACCTACTTTTGTGCTTAACTTGAGACTAAATTATTTTGAAAATTACCATATAAATAATGCTAATCAAAATAATTATAATTAAAATAAAATGAAATCAGCCTAAATAGACGTGGATTAGGTTAAATTATTAACTGGCAATCTTACAGATCCCAAAAATGATATCTGTTCAACCTATTCCAACTGGATTGTTCTTTCTCTCTTCCATTCTGAAATATTTTTATAGAATTCAAAATAAAAATTTTAATTTGGGGTTTTGGGGTTTTGGGGTTTTGGGG
>JAQGFW010030847.1:0-11176 GCA_030463445.1 Euplotes aediculatus
CCCCAAAACCCCAAAACCCCAAAACCCCAATATTAAGAATTAAAATTGAAATTTTATTATTATTATCATAAAATATGTTGAAGCTAACAAAGAAGACTTTCAAATGAACTTATGATTATGTAAAATCATTTGATCGATACTCAAAACAAATAATCTTTACATTCAAAGGAGAGGAGTAAGCAAATTTGCAAGACTTTATTATTTTTCATACAAAGATTCTTTTTATTTATTAATCTTCACATTTCTATTATTAAAATAAAATTTGCCTATTAATGTTCAATTTTAGTTATAAAATAACTAATAATTACTTGAATAAAAGTAAAGAAAAAGAAAAAATTATGATTAAATATTTACATAGATTCTTTAGCAGAGCTTTACAAACACTTAAAAAAAGTCTTTGGAATATCACTATATTTTATAAAATTTAAACATGTTTAATTAATGCAATCTAAATGCTTGTTTATTATTTTAAATAGATTATTTTCATCTCAGTTAAATAATGAAGTGTTATCAATTTCATGATCATAAATCAATACCATTAAAATTGTTAGATGGAGTTTAGTTAAAATAATAACCTGCGTAAGTTAAATTATAACTTAAAAAATTTATCATAACAAGTGATTATACTTTCTGCTAAATGACTTCACACTCTGTAGCTAAAATTAATAGTTTCTGCAGTCTGCTTTTATATTCATTGCAAAGTAAAATATGCAGTCCAGTTTATGAAGCAAACTATTGCTTCTTATTTTT
Organism: Euplotes aediculatus; assembly: GCA_030463445.1. NCBI lineage: Eukaryota > Ciliophora > Spirotrichea > Euplotida > Euplotidae > Euplotes > Euplotes aediculatus. The sequence goes on from JAQGFW010030847.1 coordinate 751, forward strand.
GAAACAACTATTTAGAGCCTACTTGATTTTTTGAATTCAAATACAAATTAAATTTAGCTTTTGTTGAATATTCAGATATTATAAAATATAGAAAATTAAAATTTTTTTAAACATGCTGATTTTTAATAATGTACATAATCGTCTTTAATGACGAGTATGAACAATATAATGCAAAGCAAGTAATTAACTTTAATTTACTTATTCTCGTATTTTGTCGTGCAATACGAAGTTATTGTTGCTGAAATTATAAGAGTGAGATCACACACTTGACGTCAAATTTAATAATCACAAACCTTAAGACCAATTTTAAATATATATTTCAATTGCCTAAAATGAAATTTTTTGTCGAAATTAAAAAATATCGCTATTTTTGTTCCGACCACTATATAAAAAAGTAGAATCATTTCGAAAATAAGTTACATCAGCTACACACTCAATGTGTAACTGGCAGAAGCAGAATTTTATTTACATAAGTTCCACTTTAGATCTGTAAATGATGAAATTTATTATTTATCTTATTCCTAATTCATATTTGCTAAAAATTTATTAATTAATGAAATAGTTCATTTAAAAATATTGAGTTCAAGCCAACTTATAACTCTTATACCTTTCTACTTAAGCAGAATCTACATGCAATATTAGAGAGAATTTGCTTTTCCATTGATATAGCATAATAATAGCATCAAATAGACGGTCTGAACATTCAGATAGCAATAACTAAAAACATTTACATTCCTATCATACAATTTCAAAAATTGTAAAACAAGAACTTAAAGTTAATTTCTCATAAAGTTGATCTATAATCAATAAACATAAGCAAATAGTTGCAAAGGCATACAATCGTAATAGTGTGATCATAGATAATCTTTTCAGCAAATCGGTCGCTGATAAAGCCATAAATGCTTTTATTTGAAAGTGTATCATTGGAGATATTTGCAAAATATGTTTTAATATTTCTTATTATTAAATAATTTAAATTGCTAAACTCAGTTTTTAGGTGAAATGATTGTTCAAATTTATTTTATTTTATATTTTGGTTTGCCTATAAAATGCAGAAAAGCTCTTTCATTAGTTATAAGAATGTGGAAAGCGTAGTATACCAAAACTTTTCTCCTCATTTTTATTTATATAATCACTGCATCTGTTAATATTATTAAAATATTTAAAAACTTTTTTGATAAACTAACGTTATATTATGTAGTTTTTGTTTTTAGAACTTTTGACACATTCCGTAAGCAGTTTGTGCCTAATATTATTTATTCGTGTTTATCTATTCCAGTTCCTTACCTGATGTTGCTATTATTTTGTATACATAATGCAAACAATCTCAACTAAGACTGGAAGGAAATCCTTCATACGCACAAATACTGAGATTATAAGCTAACTTATAAAATCTTTAATTGGACTGTGCCACTAATTAATAAAATTAGTCAATTAAAAACTGAGTTAGACATTGAATATTTTAAGCTAAGCTAGAATGTCTATTTGCCTTGCAGTTTATATGCAGATATCATACGCAGACTTCTAGGTCGCACATTTAGATTCATATTTAAAGATTTTAAGTTTAATTTAAAGAGTTTGCCGAAATAGATTGTATGCTTTATCATGCATTTAGAAGTTTTCAATATAGTTTAGATGTTTTGCATATTATTTTTAATTTTAACCCTCAAAAATCAACTAGAAACTTCTTTATCGTAATATCTTTCGTTCATTATTCAAAATATTTGTGTAAATATTTAACTAAAATAAGACACAAATCTCAGAATTCCAAACCAGAAATTAACTAAATTTCAATCATTTATTCATTGCAGGTTAAATTAATAAAAAAATTATAACGAATATTATGTTTATAATATAAGGAGTAAATCGTGACTTGAATTGACAGCACTTGTTCATATAGATTTATTGAGAACTCTCTTTATTTATTATTGACAAAGAATATTGTTTAAATTATAGACAGCTAGTCATGGTTAAGACCTTATTATGATAATTTTTGGTATTCTATTTTGCTAAATGAAAAGTTAACTAAATAAAAATAGAGAGTTTAAGACAATGATAGGCGCAATCATCTCAATTGGAACTTTTGTAGTTACGATGATGTATTCATACCTGATGATATACACAATGATAAGTAAAATCCTTTCCTAATGCTTATAGACAGAAATGCAACTTCTCTAAATATTTCAGAATCATTCATCAATCTTTCTTCAGATTCCGACCCAATATATTTAAAGTAATGTTCTTTGAATATATGTTAGTGCATAAAGAACATAAACATCAGTTTAATATTTAATAGTGGTTCGTTCCAATTTGCAGTAAAACTATCTAATGACATTGGAAGAAATATATTGGATCATCCAAATATTGTATCATTTTCATTTAAACAAATTATGTATTCGCAGGAAACAAATGGTAATATTTAAATTAACTTCAAATTACATCAATCAAACCATAAAAGTGAAGCAAATAGAAATCAAGCCTGTAAAATGAACTTATGACATGTTTCCAAATATTAACAGGACAACTGTAAACTTACATCTCATTTGTTTAGCTTGACAGCATGAAGATCATTGATTATTATTGACCCGATACAACTGAGTTTTATCTCAAAGGAAACATGTATGATGAAAATTTCACATATATTGCAATAAATATTTTCAAATGAGTGCCATCAGCTAATTCAATTTTACCATGTGCAAGTGATGAGGAAATAACTTACAATGTCAATCATTCAATAATGAATTTGGCATTTGTAAACAATTACTTCGATGGCAATGACTATGAAAATCCTATAAAAAGCTTTATGGACTCCAGTATCTACGACTATCCTACCGACGGATATCAAAAAGCAATGTTTGGATATATTAAAGAGAATACAGTATCAACTCAAGATGATATATTCAGCTATTCTTCCGATGGAAACCAAGATAGTTTCATTTGTAAGAAATTTAAAACTTGTAATTGCACTAATTGAGTACATAATAGTGTCGAGATATTTCACTTTACTAAAATCAAATAAATAATTATTAAGCTAAATAGGCATACCTTATAGAGCAGAAAATTAAATTATTTTATTTTGATATATTTTGTTACATATCAAAAATATATAAATCTTTATAATTCTTAAAAATAAAGCAATATTGTAAATCAAAATTACAGTAAAAAAATTAAAGAAGTGTAATAAAAACAGTTCATTTTTATAAACCTGGACCATAATATTAGCTATAGATAATGCTCAACAATTAAAATTTGCATTTTTAAGGAGTGTTCGAGAAAATTTGTTTTACTATATAAATTAGTTTTCGATTATGGAATCGATTTAAGCTATTATCTAAGACAATAGTGGTATTAATTCAGCTGAAACTTATTTGCTTATACTATTTACAGCTAATACTTTTTGATTTATCATGTCGACTTTTGAAGGTACATGAAAGTATTCAAAATTTTTGACGACTCACCTATCCTTTAGCTTTTTGATTTGAAGTGAAAGTTCTTGATTTCGACTTTAAGTTATAAATTTAGCAATTGAAAAAGTTGAACATGTTTTCTCGACAGCAGATAAAGATACTTCATTTGGATATATCGGGTAAGTTCACAGAGCCTTTATAGTTCTTTAGAATTTATAAAGATGCAAAGTCCACCGACTATCAAAGACAAGTCTTCACACTATTAGATTGATTCGGAAACATTGGAGGAGTCAATGAATTATTTAAAACAATGGGAGAACTGCTTGTTGTGATTTTTTCAGGAAGAATCTTTGTTTTCTCAGTATTGTCTGCTTTGTATCAGGTTGATCAAAATGATAATACAGGTTAGCATATTTTAATGCTTTACTATCTTAAGTCTTTATGATAAAGTTAAATTATATATTGTATTTAAGATTTGATATTCAGTTTGTGATTAAGCACTCAAAATGCTAATATTAACCAAAAGCTATATAATAATAAAACTTTCATTCATATTACTTAAAAATATTTTTAATTTATGAAGAATTTGCTTTTAATTTTTGAATTTATCAATTAAGTTGAATTGTGTTAAAATATATAGTTAAAGCAGATGCATTATGATAAAATAAATTAAATTGAAATTTTATTTTCTTATTAAACTGTAGCTTATTAACAGAAGCTGTCACAATTATTGAGAGAAAAAATTAATCCTTTCGAAAAATTCGCTTAATTTCATAAATATATTTTCTTATTATTCTTAATGACTTCAACCTTCATCAATTCAAACTTTTCTAGATTTGGCTTATATACGAGACTTTCCTTCAATAAAAATAAATATCTTTGTATGTCTACTCAAAACAATAAATATGCATATATAATTTCTTTTAATTTCAGTTGACTTCTATTTTTTCAACACGATGAATTCAACTTTTTCTTTTTGAATATCAAAAAGAGGAGTCTTACCGTTTTTACTCACGAGGCAATAATTCTTTTAAAATAATTTAATTTCTATGATAATCTATCGTTACTTGAGCATTCACTAGTGACATTTTTTAGCAACAGGTGTCATTATTTTTGCATAAGTGCCATTTTATTTTGCACACCAATGTATTTACTCATTTACCTTCTGTTTTATACTTGCTTATCATATAAAAAAAGTTTAACTCGATACCGATTTAAGTTAGTTGCTCTCCTCTAATAATCAAATTTATTTTTGTCTTTATGTTCAAAATAGCATTTAAATCAAAATTTGTTATAAGTCTGAGATAAAGTTTTAAAAAATAGCTTTAAAGCAATCGATAATTTAAAACATTAAAGTCTTATATATCAAGTGTTATAAATTATGCAAGCAATTTTTTTTACCTTTTCTTCTTACAATTGATTCTAGATTTGATTAAGTTAATAAAAAGTTATAATTCTAATCGGATTGAAATAATTTTACAATCACGCTGATTTCTATAGAATACAACTTGAAGTTTGCTTAAGACCATCTGATTTTGTTGCTGGTAATCCGACTCCGTTAATGTCCATCTAACAATTCACAACCAATTATATAAATATAGATGTTATGCTTAAAATTCTGATTTTCGTTTATAATGATAAATTTAAATTACAACTAAGATCAATTTTAAGAAAAAATAACATTTAATAATTACTCAACTCTGTTTTAATGTGATCCAGCTTTATTTTAATAATTAAGTACTCTAAATTCGACAGATTACAATTAATTTATCAAATTGTTGATAAAAAAACACCAGAGAATTTGAAATCAGCATAATAACATTATGTGGTCTAATTCTAACAGCTCAAATGAGCACAACTGTTGCCTTTTGACTCATGATCCAATATGGATATTGACAAAGCGGGAAAACATAAGGATTGAATATTTCCTAACAAGAGCAGATATTCATCTTTTTTTCTACTTTTGATTTTCATCAACTAAATCATTGTAAAAATTAATTGCTAGTACTTTATCGTAAACCATTTTATTACATATTTATTATTCGAGAATTTTCTGAAATTAGAACAACGTAAAAATAATTTACTTCTTAAATATTTAAGTTTTAGCTTCTTATTTTAAGTTTGTAAAATGATCAATTTAATCAACCAATTCTTATTTTCAGTAGCGATTGATATCTAGAGCAAGAACTTATTAATTTTTAATTTGACTATCTGTTAATACGTCTAAAGTAAAAGTTATTTAAAAATAAAGTATATTTATTGTTTATTTTTTAAATAAAAATTAAACTGTTCGTAAAACTCTTATACATATTTTAAAAATGATGCGAGTAAATGTTTCAAATATTTATTATCCCTTTATAGATTTTGATAAAATCTAACTTAGTGGCTATTGATCAAAATAGTTCTCTTATTTATTATCAATGTAATTTAAAACAATAAAAGAATAAAATAAAATAAATGCGTTTTGAATTAAAGATTAGCCTTTATCAATCCATAGTAAATTAGCTTTATATATTAAATTATTAATAAAATTTAATACATTCAAATCTTTAACTGGAATAATTAGACAAAAAGTATTTAAAAATATAATAAAAGTTTATAATTATATAAATTAAATTTTATGATTACTTAATTACTTGGTATCAATGAATTTCAGGATTTTAATATTCTTTTGCAAAATTTTAAAACAAACTAAGTATTTGAATTTTATTGTAATAAACATTGAATTTGTGTTAAGCTATTTACGAATGTAAACTCGACCCATTCTTTCGTAATGAGCAAATACAGATGACAGCAAACACCCTGCCTTCGATGATGCAGTCACCAGAAAAGTTGTAATTAAAAGCTATTAGTATTTTAGGCAAATTACAGAGAGCGCAAGCTTATTTTGAATAATAGCAATGCACAGCGTATTACTAAAATAAATTTTAATTGCAACATATTCTCTTTGTTTTAGAGGAGTCGAAAGATCTCGACATTGATCCTGAGCTTGTGAAGAAAGCAGCAGACTCAATGAAGTCAAGATTCAGGTACAGCTACTCTGCTGTCGACTTTGCATATAACTTCGTCGTCCCATTCGAGTGATTCAAGAGACGATGCAGACAGAATGTTTACAATATTCACACTAGATACCTTCTTTTTTAAGAAAGGACAAAAGATGTTTACAAAGGAACTTGACATTGTTGAGTTTATAAGGACTCAACGCAAACTCAAGATGCTCATACACTCGCTGATGGACGAACGCGAACGCTTCTTAGCTCCATATCAAAAGCTTAATGCTATCAGCTTGCTATCGGATTTTGATAGCAATAACTCAGATGATCCAGCGTATTCTAAGATTCCAAAGTTGCTATCAAACTCAAAATCTAAAGAGCTTCATAGCTTGAATATCGATAGTTTCATGGTAAGGTTGTTTGAATATATCTGATGAATTTATTTAATGGACAAGATTTAAAGAGATAAAATTTCACAATTTAGCACAAATACTTGAAAGAAGTTCACACAGGAAAAGACGTAAATTTGTTGCATGGAGTAATATCAACCAAAGAGCTTTCAAGTAAGACTATTCAGTATATACAGTCAATATTTATGTGAATTCATATAATTAACAAATTTTTTTAATTCTTTTTGATCATATTGAATCCATTTATTGTGAAGTTATAATATTGATGTGTTGTAGTCATTTTCCGATCATCTGTTATTTGAGCCATCATATTTTTATAATATTTTAAAAATATTCATACTTTGCTAGAATAAAAAATATTTGACTTACTCCATTAGATGTCAAACTCTCAGATGTTTATAGATGAGAAAAGAATGACCATGCTTTTCAGAAAAGATAATAGAAATAAAGTAATATATTCATTTTTGATAGATTTTTAAAAAAAATTTCAATAATAAATTTTATTTTTAGAGCAATTTTGAGGAATTTGAAATTAGAAGAAAAATAAATGACAATCCATCGGAGTCCAATAATAGTTTAAATCAAGCCTAATAAATTTAACTTTGCAGAAGAAGAAAAACAAAATGTATTTGAGAGAGCAAAATCAAAGTAAAATTAATTATCATTGCTTATATAAGTTATTATAAAATATTGAGAAATAAACATATATAAAACTTAAATAATGAGATACTTTTTAAGAATTCAGATTTAAAAATATTCCGATATTATTGATTATTTTGGTTAATAAAATACTTTAAATCATGTTCATTTGATTTGAATTCAACATTTGAGATCTTATTCTCACAAAACGCGAATCAGCTAAATAAAAAAATATACTACAAAATAATATAAACATTAGTGCAAATTGTGAATGTTATATGAGCTGTTGCAATTGCTAAATATTTTTAATTAGTATTATTATCGCTAAGGTAAAAACACATATTACTTTAGTTACTTCTAAACAAAGCAAAATAATTAAAGTTAAATTGTTATAAAAGTAAAATTCTTTGATGAACCTTCCTCTTTGTGTAATTCCCTAAAATTTATGTAAACTCATGCAACACTCTATTTGTAAATTTTAGAAATGCTGAGCTTTAAGAAATTCAACCTTAATTTTTCTATCAAAACTTTAATTTATTATTAATATTTTGAAATATGAACAGCGACTAAATTAATAATTATAAAAATTTTAACTTGATTTAATGCTCCTTTCCATCCTTTATTTTCTCCATCATAATTTCTGGTAAATTTTTGTTGTTAGTGGCGAAACATCATAGTTACAGAATAGATGTTTAATTATTTCTTTGCTCAATTTTGCACTCCTGAAAGAATAAAGTTGCATGATGAAGTCTCGTGTCATGCCCTCAGCCATCTCCAGTATCATATTCAATAATTTTTAATGGAAAAGAGTGACTTAGATAAAAAATCTGTTCCAAGATCAGTAATTTGTTCGGCATTAATCTTTTAGAACTTTCTGATAAATTTCATTGTTAAAGTTCTTTGATGAAAGCAGGTCCATTTAAATTTATAATGCTTTAAACTGATCTTATTTTACTCTATTTTCGCCAAAACACAGTAAAAATAACAGAAGATAGATTGGAAGTACGATAATAATAGCATGGTGCTTCAGATCGAAGGAGCTATATGAGAGGGCAGATGTAGTAGGAGTCAGTTACGGAGATAATGGAAAATATATTTATATGCGAAAAAATTCTACGATTCTCCAGTCTTGTTATATTGTGCTGCAAAACTGCAAACGGTCGGGTTTAAATTTGATCTATTTTAAGTTTGATTTCTGTTGGCACGATAGTTGGGATTTAAAGTAATATTGAAGGGATGTTAAGACTCTTACAAATTCGAGAAGTCAGCTAGGGATGAAAATTATTTGAGTAGCATCTAGGATTTTAGATACTTTATTGTAAAAAGCGATAATATATGTGAATATGATGTACAATGTTTTTAAAAAGTTGGTTAAAAGTGTAAGGCTATTAAAACCTTGAACAAATCGAATAAATCAGTTGGTTTATCAATGATGCTTAAAGAGTTTAAGGAACACATGGAGGTTCGATCGTTAAAATGATATATTTTAATAAGCAATTGAGTACTGGTTTCTCAGTGATTAGAAAATTGATGTAATCTATCTCAAATATTGTGTATTTCAATATCAAAATATACCAATACTGATTACTTAAGATAAAAATTCTTTAGTGTATTTTGATATATAAATGCACAATATTGAAAATTGATTAAATTAGTTGCGTAATCACTGGAAGACTAGTACTTAATTTTATTCGAATATAGGAAACATCATTGTAAAAAGCAATGACAATAAACCATATTCGAATATAAAGGATCATTTGCAATCTGATGGTTCCGTAATTAATCGTGATAATAAGGGTGCTTGAGGATATCAGCCAGTACATACAATACATCTCGTTATGATATCTGGTGAACTAGATTATACTCCTTTGTTTTTGTCGGACGGTTACGATCTAAAACTAGCTAATAATATAGAATATATAAAAGGGTGAGTTGATACTTTTTATTATTTAAACATTTTTTCAAGTTGATAATTTTCTAAGTCTGCCTGAGAACTTAGAATTAGAAATAAGAATTTCCTGTCATAAAAGCAAAATTATAAGTGTTAATAATTTATTTTTAAATACTTCTTTTCAAATAACGGAGAAGTGTTTATTAATTCGACTTTGGAAATTAATATGAAAATATTAAAATTGAGCTTATTTTATGATCCAATTTTATCCTCAAAGTCAAGAATCATAAAAGTTTAAATAATATCTTTTGAAGAGTTTTATCATCTGTTTTTGATAGCATAATTCAAAGTAAATAAATTTTGATTAAGAATTGAAATTTTGGAAACTTATGTATTTCTTCAATTGTTAAAGAAATCATACAACAATGAAATTAAATGTATTGGATGGATAATTACTGTGAGGCTAAATAAAAAGGTGGCTATGCAACTGAAGATTTTAGAAATAGATATATCTAGAGAAACGAGTACTATGAAAATGATTTTGTTTTATTCACAAATTTATTTAATAATTAATAATATGAAGTAATATTTCAAAAGAGCATACCAAAGAAAGGTGCTAATAATTAAAGAATTATTTTTCAATTATTAAAAAAAAGATTTCATGAAGTAAAACATAAGTGCTGCAATGTTAAGATAACTGAGATTATCAATAAAAGATAAAATAATAAAGTAGAATAAGAGATAAAAGAATCCTCTAATTTAGTTATCAAGCAAAACTAATTTTTTCATAATTACTTCAGCAGGTTTTAATAATGTATTTAAGCATTTATTTTTGCAAGGAGTATGTGTCAAAACAAAGTCACGAATTAAAATTAAACATTAAATGTGTAACCTTTCAAATAAAATAAGTTTATATATTCGAAGAGTTTAAGCAACTTTTAGAAATTACATGGAAGAGGTCGAACAAAGCAACGAAATCGAGTTCTGTCTGCCCAGTGCAGACAGCATTTTCTAAAGGTAAGCTCGATAACTCACAGAGTAGAACTGAACAAGTCTCAGATGATCCGCTAAGCCGATTGTAACAGA
>JAQGFW010030918.1:0-28636 GCA_030463445.1 Euplotes aediculatus
GGTGCCCCGGGTGGGTTGGCACCGGTCGGGTGAGGGGAAAAAGCAAAAAAAATCCCCGCACGAAGCGAGGATCACAGCTTTCAATCAGAATATTGTATCTACTTATCTATGGAGGCCCAATTCTTAATTCCCAAATCTTAATTCTTAATTCTTAAATCTTAATTCTTAACTCTCCATTCCCTTCATTCTTCCATAAACCGCATCTCCTGGAGATAGGCTTTATCCCCTTTCTGTTTCAGGAATAAAGTGGTCCGGTACCGGCCATTATGGGTCTGAAGTACACCAATAAGGAAATTGGAGCCATTGTTTTCACCATGATGTCTTAGTTCAAACGTTTTAACCCCACCGGTTGAACTGAAGAAATCCTTGATCACCATCACCGCCTGGCTACGGCTGTAATTGTCGCTTTTCTCAGGCAACGTAATGTCTACCCGGGAATCAAAATGCTGGGAAAGCTGGCTGGCATTCCCTGATTTCAACGCTACGAGCACTGAATCAAGTTCAGCTTCATTTTTAAAAGCGGAAACCAAAACAAGGACACTCAATAGGATAATTGTATAAAATGCTTTCATACCTGAACGTTTTACGGTCGCAGTATTTCAGAGGGGATCGGAGGAATAATGGTTATCAAACTATTACCCAAAAGTGTGCCAACTTGCAAAATCCCTCTCCTACTCCTCCAGATGCCTGATTTTTACCTAGTTTTACGATCAAGAAACAAGCAGAACAGATCAATCAATGAAAAAAGCAATCCTTATAATCATGGACGGATGGGGGCTTGGTAAAGTAGCTTCCAGCGATGCCATACAGCATGCCCATGTTCCTTTTGTCTCCAGTTTGTATAAAAAATACCCACATACCACAGTTATCACCTGTGGAGAAGCCGTTGGCCTGCCAGACGGACAAATGGGAAACAGTGAAGTGGGGCACCTTAATCTCGGTGCCGGCAGAATCGTTTACCAGGAATTGCAACGTATTAATGTTGCAGTCCGGGACGGACAATTTCAGCAAAACCCCATACTCCTGAATTCAATCCGTTATGCCAAAGAAAATAACAAACCACTGCATTTGCTGGGACTGGTTAGTGATGGCGGGGTTCATTCCCACACCAACCACCTCAAATCCATTGTCAGCGTGTGTAAACAGGAGGGGCTTGACAACGTTTTCATCCATGCTTTCACGGATGGTCGGGATACCGATCCCAAAAGCGGGCTCTCCAATTTAACCGGATTGCAGGCGCACCTCGACCAGACCACCGGCAAAATCGCCACCGTTAGCGGCCGGTATTATGCTATGGATCGCGATAAACGCTGGGAGCGGGTAAAACTTGCTTATGATGCCCTGGTACGGGGAATTGGCGAAACTGCTACCAATGCCCTCTCGGCTATTCAGGCATCCTATGATGCCAATATCACAGATGAATTTCTCAAGCCTACCATTATCCAGAATGAAAAAGGTTTGCCGCTGGCAACAATTCAGTCGGGCGACGCGGTTATCTGTTTTAATTCCCGGACCGATCGCTGCCGCGAAATTACAGAAGCGCTTTGCCAGAAAAACTTCCCTGAACATGGTATGCATGCGCTACAACTCCATTATACGACCATGACGGAATACGATAAAACCTTCGACAATGTGAAGGTGATTTTCGAAACCGATAACCTCAATAATACCCTCGGTGAAGTGTTGGCGGCTCATGGCAGAAAGCAGATTCGTATTGCCGAAACCGAAAAATATCCGCACGTAACCTTTTTCTTCAGTGGCGGCCGCGAATTGCCCTTTGAAGGAGAATCCCGGATTTTAAAACCTTCGCCCAAAGTTGCCACCTATGATTTGCAACCGGAAATGAGCGCATTCGATCTAACCGATGCCCTTGTTCCGGAAATCAATGCTGAAACAGCTGATTTCATCTGTCTTAATTATGCCAATGCAGATATGGTTGGACATACCGGTATTTTCCCCGCAGCCATCAGAGCCGTAGAAACTGTTGATAAATGTGTAGAGCGTGTAGTAACTGCAGCACTCAATCATGGGTATACCGTATTTCTGACCGCCGACCATGGCAATGCTGATTACATGGTCAATGAAGATGGAACACCCAATACCGCACACACCCTTAACCCGGTTCCGTTATTCATAATTGATAACGAATGGAGAGGTGAGGTTAGTCCGGGTAAACTGGGCGATATCGCTCCTACCATCCTGACTTTTATGGGAATACCTATACCGGCCGAGATGACCGGCAACTGTTTGGCCAAACCTTAAACAATCAGATATGATCAGGAAAATTCTTTTATTCCTGCTGGTAGTGTTGATCATAATGCAGGTGATCCGTCCAAAACTGGACAACAAGTCCGGGTCCACTGCGAATTCTATCACTACCATCACAACTATTCCGGATGAAACCGGTCAGCTATTGAAGAGTAGTTGTTATGATTGCCATAGCAATACTACGGTCTATCCCTGGTATGCCCATGTTCAACCGGTTGGCTGGTGGCTCGACGACCATGTGAACGAAGGGAAAAAAGAACTCAATTTTGATGAGTTTACCAGCTATTCGCTCAGGAAACAATACCACAAACTTGAGGAAGTAGTAGAAATGGTGAAGGAAAAAGAAATGCCCCTGAACAGTTACACATGGATCCACAAAGACGCGGATCTTTCAACTGAACAAAGACAGCAGCTGATCAACTGGTCAGAAAAACTCATGGCGGATATGAAGGCAAAATATCCACTGGATAGCCTGATCAAAAAATGAAGCGTTGACACCCGTTCCATCCATATCAAGATGGATTGCCGCAGTCGGAATGATTATTCTCTCATTGCCGCTCTTGCTCTCTGTGCATCATATGCTGGTTCAGCAATCCGTAATGCATAAAATGCAGGTTGCCCTTAAAGGCACAACGCTTACTACGGTGTTACTTCAGCCAGAAGAACTAAAGTGGTTAAAACCCGGAAAAGAAATCTGGCTGCACAATAGTTTTTTTGATGTGCTTTCCATTGATTCAAGTCAAACTCCCTGGAAAGTATTCGGCTTGTACGATCCGGAAGACACCAAACTGCACATGAAACTGATTCGCCTTCTCCATAAAGAACAGGATGATGAAGACCGGAACTTACAGGTAATTGCAAGCCATTTATTACACTGCGGGCTATTACCCCAGGCATGCAAAATAGTAGTGCCAACACCTACAGACATACCTGTATTATTCACAAATTATCTGTTTACCATACCGGATCAGAAAATGCCAACCGATAACCCGCCACCCTGGCAGATTTACCGCTACAGCTAATACGTTTATTCACTTTAAGAAAAGTAAATGAAAGATCACAGCGCACAAGTAGCTGGAGGAATCTTTCGGTTCTGCCTGTACGTTATAGTGCAGGTAGTAAGTCTGTTATTTTTCCAGCCGGTTATTGCACAACAATCAAAAGATAGTACAGAAAAAATTCAGGAACTCGGAGAAGTGGTGATCTCCTACAATAAATGGGAACAGCAGTTAAATGAAGTACCCAATAAAATCACCAAAATCAACCGGGCACAGATCCAGTTGCAACAGCCCCAGACGGCGGCTGATATGCTTGCACAAAGCGGTTCGGTTTTTATTCAAAAAAGTCAGCTGGGTGGCGGAAGTCCCATGATTCGCGGATTCGCCACCAACCGGGTATTACTGGTAGTTGACGGAGTACGCATGAACAATGCCATCTACCGAAGTGGTAACCTGCAAAACGTGATCAGTATTGATCCGCTTGCCCTGGAAGCCGCAGAAGTAGTTTTTGGTCCGGGTAGCCTGATTTATGGATCCGATGCCATTGGGGGTGTAATGGATTTTCATACGCTCGAACCCCACTTCGCTTCGGATTCGGGCTGGCTGATCAGAGGCAGTGCCCAGGCGCGCTATTCCAGTGCCAACAATGAAAACACTATCCATGCCGACTGGAATATTGCCGGAAAAAAACTTTCCTGGCTCTCATCCATTACCTATAGCAAATTCGATGACCTGCGCATGGGTAAACATGGCGGACAGGACCGGTATTTACGGCCGGAATATGTAATCCGGCAACAAAACAAAGACACGGTTCTGACCAATGAAGATCCGAGAGTACAGCGTTTCTCAGGGTATGAACAATGGAACCTGATGCAGAAATTGAACTACCGGATCAATGACAAAATGAAACTGCAATACAGTTTTATTTATGGCGGAACGGGTACCCATCCCCGTTATGACCGGCTGATTCAGTACCGCTCGGGCAACCTTCGTTTTGCGGAATGGAACTATGGACCAATGCTCTGGCGGATGCACACCCTGCATTTTCTCAGCAATCAAAAAACAGCCGTTTATGATAACCTGAGAATTACGGCTGGTTACCAGAATTATGCAGAAAGCCGTATGGACCGTAGCTTCAACAGATCCAGCCGGAACCGGCAGGAAGAACTGGTGGATGCGATCTCCGCCAACCTGGATGCCGTTAAAGCAATCGGGAAGGGACAGTTGTTCTGGGGAGCTGAATATGTTTACAATAAAATAGGCTCAACCGGGAGTATTACAGATATCGGAACTGGAGAAACAGTGACCTCCGTAAGCCGCTATCCGGATAAGAGTAACTGGTATACGGCTGGATTGTATGGAAGTTATAAGATCAACCTGCACAAAGATCTTACCCTTACATCTGGTATACGGTATAGCTATAACGGACTTAATGCCCGTTTTGACAACCGGTTTATACCCTTTCCGTATGAAAAAGCTGCGATTGAAAAAGGCGCTTTCATCTTCAATCTTGGCACCGTGTACAGACCGGCAACCAACTGGCAGGTACACGCACATGTGTCCAGTGGGTACCGGATGCCCAATATTGATGATATCGGCAAACTCTTTGAATCGGCTCCGGGAAATGTTACGGTACCCAACCCCGGACTGCAACCCGAATATGCCTGGAATATGGAAATAGGAATAGCCTATGATATTCCTGCAATTCAGGAAAACAGACCGGCAGGCAGACTGGAACTGACCGGTTTTTACACGATTCTGGAAGATGCTATCGCTTTGCGGCCATACCGGTTCAACGGACAAGATTCCATTCTTTTTGATGGAACCCCGAGCCAGGTGAATGCGTTACAGAACCTGTCAAAAGCTACCGTATGGGGTATGCAGGCTGCACTGTTGTTGCCGGTTCAGAAATGGTGGGTGCTGCGAATGAATGCCAATTACACCTGGGGTAGAGAAACAGATGATGCCCCGGGATCGGACAAACAGGTTCCGCTGAGACATGCCCCTCCGTTCTTCGGGAATGTTGCCATTCAGTACAGCCGGTCTGCCTTTTTACTGGAGGCCAACCTGGTTTATAACAGCACCATTCGCGCGGAAAACCTGGCCCCCTCCGAACAGGCAAAAAGGGATATATACGCTATTGACAACAATGGCAATCCGTATAGTCCGGGCTGGTATACCATGAACCTGAAAGGAAGCTACCGGGTTACTCCGACAGTGGTATTGTCTTTGGGATGGGAAAATATGACCAATCAACGGTACCGCCCCTATTCCAGCGGGATTGTAGCCGCCGGCTCTAACCTGGTGGCCAGTTTGCGGGCATCCTTTTAAGGCGTACACCATAAAACCCTTGTGGAAGGCGGGATTCAGGTCCCGTCTTCTTTTTTGAACATAGTGTTGGAACAAGAAAAATTCCCTAAATTACGATAGTATAATCCCTCATATGACGGAAGAAGCACTCCTGAAAGCCTGTATCAATAACGAGCCAATGGCGCAAAAAGAATTGTATCAGAAGTACAGTTCAAAGATGCTGGCGGTTTGTTACCGTTTCGCCCATTACCGGGAAGATGCGGAAGATATGCTGCAGGAAGGTTTCATTAAAGTGTTCTCACAGATTCATACCTTCCGCTCCCAGGGTGCACTGGAAGGATGGATCCGTAGAATCATGGTGCATACCTGTATCAACCACCTCAAGCGCAACAAGAAGTTCAATGAAAATGTAGATCTGATTCATGCCACCGGTTTGCAGGTTCGGGAGGAATCTATACCATCCATAGTACAGGCAAAACAGGTTATTGAATGCATCCGGATGCTGCCTATCGGGTACCGGACTGTTCTCAACCTGTATGCATTGGAAGGTTATTCCCATAAAGAGATTGCGACCGTACTTGATATAGAAGAAAGTACCAGTCGTTCTCAATATACCCGTGCCCGTCAGATGCTGGAAGAAATCCTGGTTAAGCGAAAAATTATGACAAAACCCCAGGAGAAAGTGTCTTTGCTAGCAGCGTTTGGCCGCTAACAGGACTCTTAGTATGGGTAGGGTTTGAAAATTCAGGAGTCCCTAACCGGAAGAGCAATGGAGCAACATTTTTTTGAGGACGAATTTGAGCAGTTTCTTCGCGAAAATGCTGACCAGCATAGGATGTATCCTTCCGAAGCGGTGTGGACGAACGTATACCGTAAATTCCACCCGGGAAAGCGCCGATTGATGATTGCCATCCTGCTATTACTGTTTCTTTCCGGAATGTACTGGCTTTTCACCACTACCGTTATTCCTTCCTCCTCACCCAAAAATGGCATCGTTACTGCAGAAGAGATCTCCTATCACGATCATTTCCCCAGTGTTACTGTTGATGATATAATAGCCAAGCTCAGGGCCAAATCATTGATGCCACCACTTGCTATTGAAGCCCCTGCCGCATTAAAACCGCTTGGCATCCGAAGAGAATTACGTCCTTCATTGGTAACTATACCAACATTTTTCACAGCTAATTTTGGGTATGCTGATCAATTTTCCATGTCGCATTGGGATCTTGTTCTGCCCCGGTTGATATTTCCGGTTTACGACCTGAGCAGTGTGCCATTTAAAAAAGCAGCGCCTCCGGAAACAACTACACTTGTAGCTGGCGAACCCGCTCCGGTACCGGAAGAACAAGGGGTACTGGAAGCTGCTGCCGTTGCTGCACGGGAAACGGTTGAGCAAAAGGCGATGGTTATTGCCGATCAACCCCAGGAAACACAGCCATCTTTGCGAAAGGAAAGTTTATTCAAAAAATCAACTCCTGCCAGTTCCGTTGCCAGTTTGTTTCCAATAAAAACAACTGCATCCAGGAAAACAAAATGGGAGAGTTCCATACATTTCGTTCCATCCGTCGGATACCGGAATTTATTTGACAGCAAAAACTGGATTACCTATGGCAATTCGCCTCTTATGGTCAGCCGTTTGAATGTAAATCAGTTTGTGGACCACAAACCAGCCATTGGCTTTGAACTCGGCGGAGCTATCCGTTACCGGCTGAATAAAGCATTGGTAATAAAAACCGGCTTGCAGTTAAATCTTACCCGATATAGCATTGGTGCATTTGCTCATGCTACTGAAAAAACTACAGTTGCGCTGAATCCGGAGCTGGGTTTCCGTCCGGATACCCTTGTAGCTACTTCCAATCTCAGGAACCTGGCAGGTAACCGGCCAGAGCGCGTTCATAATTCCTATTTACAGGTATCCATGCCTGTTGGTGCTGAATTAAAATTATTCGGAGATGACCGGCTACAGGTAAACCTGGGAGGCAGCCTTCAACCCAGTTATCTGCTGAATACCAACCAGATTCAACTGAGTGCCGATTTCAGTAACTATGTAAGTGAGCCATCCCTTCTTCGTCGCTGGAATCTTGCCAGCAGTATGGAAGTATTTGTTACCTATAATACCGGTAAAGTCAACTGGCAGATTGGTCCCCAGTTCCGGTACAACCTGCTTTCCACCTTTAAAAAAGCCTACCCCATTAAGGAAAACCTGATGGAGTATGGACTAAAAATCGGTATAACCCGCCCGATCCGTTAATTTTGCGTATGCGATGTTCAACTTGTATAAAACTGCTCTGCGGAGGGTTGTTGATTTTGGTTTTTATGGGTTGTAAAGACAGTAATAAGTCTGCTGAAAAAGAGGAGAAAAAATATTTCCCGGTTGCTGATTATGTGCGTTCACAACTGCACCTGATAGATTCCCTACAGTTACCCGTTACCCTCTATCGTTCTGATATAACAGGTGCAGACACCATGTTGCTTTCTACGCGGGAATGCATGGAACTGGCAGCGCCTTTTCAGGAACCGGATCTTGCTGACCCTGCCATAGCCGGCTATTTTACTGAAAATAGTTTTGCCGACCAATCCATTCCAAGCATCACATTTAACTACCTCACCCGCGACAGTTCCATGCCGCTGAAAAGGGTGGATGTTGTTTTGCAACCCGACCCTGCCCTTTCAGAAAAAGTGCGTACGATTTATATGGAAAAAATAATTTCCCGGGGAGATACATTGATTGAAGAAAAACTCTTTTGGAACGACGATCATTATTACCAGATTTTGCGAACCAGTAAAATCGGTTCTGCGCCACCGTCACTATCACAACTTAAAGTAGTTTGGGATCCAACAGAATAAGGAATGACAAGCTCAGAATTTCAACAACTTTCATCCACTATCCCGCTCTCCCCTGGCATTTATAAATATTTTGATGCCGGCAATACATTACTGTATGTTGGCAAAGCGAAAAGCCTTCGCAAACGGATCAGTTCCTATTTTTCCAAAACCTTTACGAGTTATAAAACCCATGAACTGGTTCAGCGCATCGCCCGGATTGAATTCACTATTGTTGATACAGAACAGGATGCGTTTCTGCTGGAAAATGCGCTCATCAAACAATTCCAGCCCCGCTACAATATTGACCTCAAAGACGATAAGACCTACCCCTACCTGGTTATAAAAAAAGAGCCTTTCCCCCGGGTATTTTTTACACGCAGAAAAATAAACGATGGTTCCGAATACCTGGGTCCCTTTACATCGGTGGGAAGGGTTCGTGAATTACTGGATTTCATCAAATTAACCATACCACTCCGTACCTGTAAACTGAACCTTAGTAAGGCAAACATTCAGAATGGTAAGTTTAAGGTTTGCCTCGAATATCATCTTGGCAACTGCAAGGGGCCCTGCGAAGGACTTCAGTCGGAAGAAGCATACCTCGATGGGCTAATGCAACTTCGTAATCTTATGAAGGGCAACCTCGGTCCGGTAATGCAGCAGCTCAAAAAAGAGATGCAGGACTATGCAGCAAACCTACAGTTTGAAAAAGCGGAGATGCTCAAACGAAAACTGGATTACCTTGAACAGTACCAGTCCAGATCAGTGATTGTAAGCAAACACCTGGGTAACCTGGATGTATTTTCCATACTCAAAGATGGTGATACAGCTTTTGTAAACTACCTGATGGTTCAGCACGGAACGATTGTTCAAACGCATACCATCCAGTTGGAGACACATCTTGATGAAACACAGGAAGAGGTATTGCTTTATGCAATCGGTCAGTTAAGAGCAGCATTCAACAGCCTGGCCCGGGAAATCATTGTCCCATTTGAATTACCGGGCTGGCAGGAAGAAACCATAGATGAAAGAGACTATATTATCAGCGTGCCAAAAGGTGGTGATAAAAAGAAACTGCTGGAGCTTTCGCTGAAGAACGTAAACTATTTCCAGGATGAAATTCGCCGAAAAAAATCATTGCACCTGGAAGGAAAGTCGGAGGAAGAAATAAAACAGGTTCTCTACCAGTTAATGGAAGATTTGCAGCTTCCTGAATTGCCAGTGCATATTGAATGTTTTGACAACTCGAACTTTCAGGGAGCTTTTCCTGTTAGTGCCATGGTTTGTTTCCGGGAAGGCGTGGCCAGCAAAAAAGACTATCGCCATTTCAACGTTAAAACGGTAGAAGGAATCAATGATTTCGCCACTATGAAAGAAGTGGTAACCCGACGGTACAAACGGTTAAAAGATGAGCAGACTTCCCTGCCACAACTGGTCATCATTGATGGAGGAAAAGGACAATTGGGAGCCGCCATGGAGGCGATTCGCGAATTGGAATTAACGGGTAGCATGACCCTGGTGGGACTGGCAAAAAATGAAGAAGAGTTATTCTTTCCCGGAGACTCAGAATCTTTGCGGCTACCCTATACCAGTGAATCGCTTAAACTGATCCGGCGCATCCGCGATGAGGTACACCGTTTCGGAATCAGTTTCCATCGCAACCAGCGCAGCAAGGGCACTTTTAAAAATGAACTGGAGGACATACAGGGCATTGGCAAAACAACGGCCACTCAGTTGCTTCGGAAATTTCGCAGTATCACGGCGATCAGGAATCAGTCAATCGATGAACTGAGCCAGGAAATAGGTGCTGCCAGAGCCAAACTGGTATGGGATTATTTCCATAAGTCGCAGTGACCCTATGTGCTTTAACCCTCAAATTGTACATTGCACTGTAATGTTTGAACCCATCCTAAATGAAATACCGAAACCTGCCGTGGTGCTTCAAATCACGGAGAATAACAGCCTGTCTGTCCGATACAGGAATAAAGCATTTGAACAAAACCTGCTATTGGTCTCACTATTTGAGAATAAACCAGCATTAACCGCTTATTGTCTGAAATTGCTGGAAGCACGGGACCAGATGAGTCCGGACAATCCAATTAAAGGTACCCAGACCCTGACACTTACAACAGGCCATGAAGAACAGGAAATTTTTATTGAATTCTCCGTATTGAAGGGAATACAGGACAAAAACATCCTGGCTGTTCTTCAAGTCAACAAACAGTCCGCCCTTTCCATGGCAAATAATTCGCTATGGGAAGATGCTGCCGATATCTGTGTGATCCTTGACCGCCAGGGCAGGTACCTGAGCCTGTCTACCCAGTTCATGGAGATAATGGGCTATAAGGCTGCTGAAATTATTGGCACCAATGTATTTGAACTGGTGCATCCCGAAGATCGCAGTGCAGTACAGGAAAATTACCTGCGGCTTCAAAATGAATTAAGTGTTTTTGCGCCTCCTTACCGATTTCTCAAAAAAGACAAGAGCTGGTGCTGGCTTCAAAGTGTTGGAACCAATCTGGTAGAAGCCAATCCCGGAGAAGCAATAATTGTAAATAGCAGGGATATTACGGCATTGGTGCAGGCACAGCAGGACCTGGAGTTAAGTAATGAACGATACCAGCTCATTTCCAAAGCAAGCAAAGACGCCTTGTACGATTGGGATATTCAACAGGATATTTTTTATTGGGGAGAAGGTTATTACAGATTGTTTGGATATGCTGTAACCGATGAACCCTTTCGTTTATCCAGGTGGATAAGCATGACCCATCACCATGATGCAGCCAATCACGAACAGCGTTGGAATGCCTTTTTAAAAGATTCGCAGCAAAATAGCTGGACCAATGAATTCAGGTTTAGAAAGTCTGACGGAACCTTCACCTATGTGGAAGAAATCGCCTATCTGGTTCGGGATAAGGATGGATTACCCATTCGCATGATCGGTTCAGTCAGAGATATTTCAGAATCCAAACTTTCCCGCAACCGCAAACAGCTGGAACAAACGATAACTGAACTGTTCAGGTCTGCTAAACCATTAAAAGAGATCCTGCAGCAGGTAGTCGATTTCCTTGCACAAATGGGAACCTACGAACTTTCTGAAATCTGGCTCTGTTCCAGTCGAAAGGATAAAATGCGCCTGATTGCTTATCACGAGGAAGCAAAAACAGCCGCTCATTTTTATGGAACTCCCAACATGATAGCTGAAATCAGTGTTGGCAAAGGATTTACCGGAAAAATCTGGCAAACCGGAAAAGCGCAACACTGGGGCGCGGAGCAGATTAAACGGGAATTTTTCCGGGCGGAAGCGGCCAGTAATGCAGGCCTTCAATCTGTATCCGGCATACCCTTAACCGACAACAACCAGTTGGTTGGCGCCGTCTTATTTGGCCGTACCTGGAACACCGGAGAAGAGGCGTTCACCGTATCCATATTTGAGTCGATTCAACATACTTTAGGGGCTGAGATCAAACGAAAGCAACAGGAAGAAGAGATGCGCCTGATGTTTGAGAGTTCACCCGATATCCTTGCAATCATTTCAGTAGAAGGTTATTTCAGCCGGGTAAACCCGGCATTCTGCCAGATAATGGGATATTCTGCACAGGAATTAACCAGCCGTCCTTTTCATTATTTTGTTCATCCGGATGATCTTGAATCTTCCTTACGAACCTTTAGTGAAACGCTGATCGTAGAGAAAAAAGCAAAGAATTTTATAAACCGGTACATTACCAAATCGGGAGAACATCGCTGGATTTCCTGGAGTTCATCTGAATCATTTGGAGAAGAGCACCAGGCCTTTGCTTATGGTAAAGACATTACCGAGATGAAGCAACTGGAAGAACTCATCGACAATACTTCCAAACTGGCAAGAGTTGGCAGCTGGGAAATCAATATGGCCGACAAGAAGATATTTTGTTCAAAAATCACCCAGGAAATGCTGGAGTTAAAACCCGGCCAGCAATTAGAATTAAACAACCGGCTTGAATATATTGGCGAAAACAGTAAAGAAACCATCCGCAAATTATTACAGGCTGCAATTTTTGACCAGGAGCCCTGGGATATTGAAATTGAGATCCTGACAAGAAAGGGAATTGGTCGCTGGGTTCGGCTGATTGGACAGGCCAGTTTTAAAAACGGCCGCTGCGACCGGATTTATGGGAGTATCCAGGATATCCATAAAGAAAAGCTGATCCAGTTACAACTGGAAGAAGCCAATGACCGGTATGAGCGCGTATCCTCTGCCACCAATGATGCCATCTGGGACTGGGATCTCCTGAACAACAGGATCATCTGGAGTGATCGCTTTGAGAAAATTTTCGGCTATCCTGTTCAGGAAAAAGGGGATGATTCCAATGTCTGGAAAGCAATGATCCATCCGGAAGATCTTCCCTCACTGGCACTGGAGATGCAGGATGCGATTGAACATGCAGAGAGCCATTATTTTGAAAAGGAATTCCGCTTCCTTAAAAGAGATGGCAACTATGCTTATGTGTCGAGTAAATCAACATTCATTCGCACCAAGGAAGGAAGAGCGATCCGGATGGTGGGTGCACTTTCTGATATAAGTGTACGAAAAACCTATGAAGCATCGCTGGAAAACCTCAACCTTGCCTTAAAACGAATCAACCAGGAACTCAAAAGCTCCAATGCAGAACTGGAGCAGTTTGCATTTGTAGCATCACACGATCTGCAGGAACCACTTCGCATGATTACCGGCTTCCTGACCATGCTTGAAAAAAAGTATGGACCACAATTGGACAGCAAGGCGAATCAGTACATTTATTATGCCGTGGATGGCGCTAAGCGGATGCGGGGAATCATCCTTGACCTGCTCGAATATTCAAGAGTAGGAAGAATGAATACTACAATAGAACTGGTGAATCCGGAGTCGCTGGTAAAGGAAGTAAGCCAATTATTGCAAAATCAGATTGAGGAGAAAGCAGCCAGTATCAGTACCGGCAATTTACCCGGCATTGTAACCTACAAAGTCCCGCTGCAGCAAATTCTGCAAAACCTGGTCAGTAATGCATTGAAATATGGTCACCCTGACCGGAAACCAGAGATACGAATTGAATTGAGCGAAAAAGAAACAGGCTGGGAATTCTCTGTAAGGGACAATGGAATAGGAATTGAGCCTGATGCTTACGATAAGATATTCGTTATTTTTCAGCGATTGAACTATACCCCGGACATACCTGGTTCGGGAATGGGACTGGCAATAGCAAAAAAAATTGTCGAATGGCAGGGAGGAAAGATATGGGTTGAATCTGAGCCTGGTGCAGGCAGTACTTTTTATTTTACCCTTCCCAAAACGGGAATTGATGCGAATAACTGATCAAAACTAACTGCATGAAAGAGTTCCAAATATTACTGGTGGAGGATAATGAAGGGGATATCCTGATGACTTCCGAATCGATTCAGGAATATGACCCGGCCTGTCTTATTGATGTTGCCAGGAACGGTCAGGATGCGATAGAGAAACTACAGTCTTATATTGATGATCCGCTCCTTAAAAAACCGGATATTATTTTACTGGATATTAACCTGCCGCGAAAAAATGGCCATGAGGTTGTTGCATTCATTAAGAACCAGCCCTGGCTTGCCACTATCCCCGTAATTATTTTAACAACCTCCTCTGCCCCGCTGGATATCCAACGCGCCTATCAGGCGCATGCTAATTCTTACCTGACGAAACCGACAGAAGCGGACGAGTTCAATAAAATGGTGATGGCCCTGGTTGAATTCTGGAGAAGAAATGTGCGGCTGTAGTAAAAAACAAAGGGGCCAGGATAGAAATCCAGCCCCGTTTTTAAAATCCAATATCCTATGAAAAACCGAGTTAAAGGTAGAGGATTTTTTATTTCTCGCAATACCCGGATAACGGTATTTTTTTCATTTTCGACGAATGGCAGGAAATGGAAGATGGGGGGAAGGGAAGATGGAGGGAAGGGAAGATGGAGGAAAGGAAGATGGAGACGAGAGACAAAGGAGACGGGAAGCAGGGAAGATGGAGGAATGGAAGAAAGGAAACCGCAGACTAAGGAAGATGAGTTAAAGAGGTTAAATGATAAAAAACATAAAAGAGAAAAGGAGAACATTATCGTTCTCCTTTTCTCTTTTATGTTGAGAGGAATTTCTTGCTTTCCTCCCTCTTTCTTTCTTCCATTCCTCCAGTCTTAATAAGACCAGAGATCCTGTTCGTAATTGAAAATCTTTTCTTTGATATTCTCACCCTCCAGCAAACGGAGGATAGGATCTTTGATGAAGGCTTCGATGAACTGATCACCGGGGTTATCCAGGGTGGATTTGATAATCCGGCTGGCGAACATACGGCTTTCGAACAGTTCTTCCCAACTCATGCGGGCACCGAAGTTTTTACCATTATAGGCTTCATAACGGGCCAGTAAGGGACGCATGTCTGGATAATAAACCCAGAACAAAGGTGTTACGGCACGGAAGGAACCATCGGAATTTTTAATGGTTTTCAAAGGTGCTACACCCAGTATGCGTACATGCAAACGGGAAGACTCCTTATCAAATACCACTTCTTCCTTCACCCAGTATTTTTCAACTTCTTCAGGATTGAATTCATTGACGATTACACTGTCCTTCATGATACCCAGTGATCCATCCGGATCTTTAGTCCAGTCGGGTACCTGGATGGTCAGAGGCTCACCAACCAGTTGTTTGGTGATTTCCTTCAGTGTGATTGGCGTGGTAAAACGATCATCAACTGGATTGAAAGCAGTGAGCTCACCGCTCTTCAGAGAACCCAGTAAAATATTGATGAAACGCTGGTTGCCATTGTCGTCATCCGCTTTGTACATGAAGGGCAGGTTCATTTTTTCATGAACATCTATTTCCCTCCACAAACGCTGGCGGTAAACCGCATCATCTTCCCGGATATGCTCATACGCCAGGGGGATACGCTCTTTTACGAG
The DNA here is from genome assembly GCA_030463445.1 of Euplotes aediculatus. NCBI lineage: Eukaryota > Ciliophora > Spirotrichea > Euplotida > Euplotidae > Euplotes > Euplotes aediculatus. The sequence continues at coordinate 15,338 of JAQGFW010030918.1, forward strand.
GTTACGCTCAATGGCATTGTCATTCCTGAGTGATTTACGTACATCACCAAGTTTCAATTCCGGTTCTACTGGAGCGGCAGGCGTTGTATCAACGGCTGGTGCCTGGGTCAAAGCGGCGGCATTACCGGTATTGTTTTTATTGGTGCTGGTTTTTTTGGTAGTGGTTCGCTTGGAGGAAGTACGGCTCGGCTTACGCTGTGCCTGCACACCTTCTGCACTGAAGCCAATCACAGCTACCAGTAAACAAAATTGGATGATACGGTTTTTCATTTTATCCTGTTTTAGTCAATTGCTTATTTCAAATTAAAGAAGATACCGGGCAGTTCACGAACGCGGCCATCCGGACCTTTTACACGAATCTGATCAAAAAACACGCTAGATCCTGGTGTAGCTTTGTTAATAATTGCAGCAGCACCACCATTCCAACGCGGACCATCGTTTGCAGATTGCTGGTAAGTTTGGAACGCACCACCATTTGCACCTACTACATAGCTTACTACATCGTATTTGGCATCAAACTCAGAGTCCATCAGTTTTGCGAGTACACCACCCATTGCTTTGAACTGGGCAGCAGGCATAGATCCACCTTTGCTGGCACCTACCATCGCAGTAGGATCAGGCAAAGATTTCACCCGCATTGGGAAAGAACTCGTTTTGCCATCCACTGTAATTTTAATTTCAGCAGGGCCCATTTTGCTTGGCTTGATGATGTAACGGTCGCCACCAGCAGGAGTGATTGCACCACCTGTGAAGCTTACGCTCATTTTTTCTTTACCAGCAGATCCCGCAGAGATCATTACAGGGTTCTCAACACTCATGTATACTACGTTCATTTTTTCCAGGAATACAGAAGCTCCGGAAGGAACACCTACAGTATACTTAATGGTCTTGTTCAGTACCGCATCAGTACCATCTGGTTTCTTGAACTTCACTTCTACATTTACACTTCTTTCACCAGCGCCACTTACTGTAGTTTTATAAACCGCAGTTCCTTCAGCACCCAGGGCTACCGGAGCACCATTGTTAGAAACAGAAGGTTTTGCTGCTTTGGAGAAAGCACCTACACCAGCGGTAATTTCCAGTTCCTGGCCTGGCATCAGGTAAGTAGAGTTGGTTCCGGCAAATGCCTGGAATTCGTCGAAGATAACTTCCACCTCACCGATTTCTTTATGACAGAAATCAACGATCTGGGCTTCAGAATTCTTCACATCATTCTGGAATTTGCTTAGAATGGTAAGAGCTGCTATGGTTGGAGTCATGCGGAAATAAGCAGACTTCCAATCGTTCTGAACAGTGCTTCCGGTCTGAGACTTAGGAATGCTCAGGTCCAGCGGTAACGACTTTTCAAAACTTGCTTTTTGCTCCGGAACGATTGCCAGCATCTGATTACGGTAATCGGTAAGTTTTTTCAGTAACTCATCGCCCTTCGGACCTTCTACCAGCATACGGGTTGAGGCATCCAGGTTATCGATAGAGAACTTTTCTTCAGGAGTACCGATGTTTTCTCCTTTGGACTCTTTTTTCAGTTCTGTCTTCATGTCATCAATATACTTGGACATTTCAGCAGACAGTTTCTGAGCTTGCTGGGCTTTCGGATACCATAGGGCTGCTTTTTCAGCAGTTTCCGGCTTCTTCAGCTTTGCTTCGAACGACTCGTAAGTCGTTTTATTTTTCTCATCCACTACTGAGTTAGCAGTACGGATGCTTTCGTCAACGGTTTTGAATGCGTTCAGGATTTCAGATGATACGTTCAATGCAAGTAGCGCGGTAAGCACCAAATACATCATGTTGATCATCTTCTGCCTGGGCTCTTTAGGTAAGGCCATGGATCTGGGATTTAAATGTTGTCAATCTAGTTTTTCACAGTTTCAATAAAGGGTACGATCAACCTGGCTTACGCGCGGCCTTGCATGGCGTTCAGCATGTTACCATAAATCTGGTTAAGGTTGCTGAGGTTTTTAGCAAGAGCTGCAATCTGATCCTGTGTTTTCTTGGCATCATCCACACTTCCCTGCATTGCTTCGGAAGCCTGTGCCAGATTACCATAGAACTTGTTCATTGCCTTCAGGTGGTTGTTCGTATCCTGGAGCTCCAGCTCATAGATTGTATTTAAAGATCCCAGGTTCTTAGTCAGGGTCTGTACCTGCGTATGGAACTGCTTGGTGCTTTCAGATGCTTCGTTGAAAACCGCCATGGTTGTAGCGCTCTTCTGATAAGCTTCTTTCATTTGTCCGAGTGCTCCTGCAGCTTCTTTTGTTTTAGATGCATAATCATTGGTAGCAGCAACTACGTCAGATACATCTTTCATTTGATTAACAGTAGTACCCAGCTTGTTGAAACCTTCGCTCAGTTTCTTCAGGTTGGTTGGAGTGATATCGGCTTCCTGCATCATCTTGTCAAGATTGTTGAGGGCAGGATTGCCAGCCGGACTGGTAGACAGTTTTGGCAGGGCTTCAGCCAGTGCAGCCATTTCGCCACCGGGAGGCGGTAAGAATGCATACACGATAAAGATCAGGGCTTCTGTAAGAAGACCAACGGTCAACATAATGTCGGCAAAAGAAAGGTGAAGGATTTTTGCCCATGCTCCGAAGATTACCACCGCAGCGCCCACGCATACGAAGATATTCACGAGTTTGTCAGTAGATTTAGATGCACCAGCCATAGTTGTTAATTTTTGAGTTTGAATAAGGGTTTAGATACTTGTTTGATATAGATATTAGATTTTTGATAAAACAGTGCCAGTTCGATTTTTCAATCAAATAATTACTAGTAAGATGTTGTCTTTAGAAATTTGCTATACGCTTATTTTTTGCCTTTGCCCTGAGTAGGTGGGAGATCAATTACAGAGCGGAATCCGATGTACGATTTTGCAGTATCCTGGTACTCATAAGAGCGGGTTCCTGTTTGGAGGAAATAACCTACGTCTTTCCAGCTACCACCACGTAATACTTTACGCTTCATACGGGGAGGATCAGAATCCTTCGCATTGTAACGGATATCAGGGTTCATATCGTGCTGGAAATTGTATCCACCTTCATAATAAAGAGAAGAAGTCCACTCCGCTACGTTACCGGCCATGTTATACAGACCGAAATCATTAGGCCAGTAAGCATCGGCACGAACGGTATAAAAACCGCCGTCTTCAGGATAGTTACCACGGCCAGGCTTGAAGTTTGCCAGCAGACATCCTTTTTTATTTCTCAGGTAATAGTTACCCCAGGGGAACATAGACTGTGAGCGACCGCCACGGGCTGCATATTCCCACTCGGCTTCAGTTGGAAGACGGAAATCAGATTCCTGAGCGCGCTTCTTGGTTTCCAGGAAAGAATTCAGGTAGTGGGTTCTCCACTCACAGAACGCTGTTGCCTGTACCCAGCTTACACCCACAACCGGATAGTTGCCGAAAGCAGGATGAGAGAAATAGCGCTTGGTCATTGGCTCATTGTAAGAGTAAGAGAAATCGCGAATCCATACCAATGTATCGGGATAGATGCGAACATCTTTCTTCACAATAAACTGAGAACGCGGTTTGCCGGCGTTTTCGCGCTTGGCCGCATCTTTATTATCGAAAGTTTCTGAATGATAAACCAATTTGGAAGCGTCCAGCTCTTTCTTTCCAAAAATCCGGTTTTCCGGAGAAAGAATCAGCTGATCGATTTTTTCAATGGTGGCCTTATCGCCCCATTTGATGGTTTTTGCCTTTGCCCAGTCTACCTGGTCTACCCCGTCAACATTCTTTACAAATCCCATCAGCTTTGCAGCTGTAGAATCCCGAACCCAGTTTACAAACTGGCGGTATTCGTTGTTGGTGATTTCTGTGGCATCCATCCAGAAGCCATTAATGGATACCTGCTTATTACGGGCAGTGTACGCAAAGTTGACATCTTCATCACTTGGACCCATGTGGAATGTCCCGGGTGGAATGTACACCATTCCCGGAGGTTTTGGCATAGAGTACTTGTTGCCGGGCGCTACGCCGTGCAACTGACCATCGTTTGGTAATCCTCCCTTGTTGGAGTTTTTTCCAAACATTCCGCAGCTTGCCAACATAGATACGGCTGCAAGCGTGCACAACGTGGACAGGTTTTTCATTTTCATAATATTAAAGGGTAGTGGGCAAATATAATGTTTTGTCAACATCAGCTTCTTTAGTTTATAATTTACGTCAAGGAACTGATTTTGCTTGTTCCCGTGACAAATTTAACGGTCTATAAAAGGGGATTATTGTTTTGCCCCCCAATAAAATCTTGCCAATTAACCTCGTTTTCAGTCCAAAATCACCTACAATTGTTCCAAAAACCTGTCTACAGTGCTTTCCGGCCGAAGGCAGTTATAGCTTTGGCATAGATAGATTAGTGTATCAGGGGCGGAGGGCTTGTGACGCAAAAGCGGGTAAGCGGGATTTTCCCGGGTGGCGGATTGAAGTACCTTGAAAGGAATAAAATTAGCCATAATTTCATTCCGTAGTACGTCTGCATCCGGTCCAACCACGACAATTTCTGCACAACCATCCACCCAGGCCATTATTTCCATGGCCCAACACCCAAATGATCCCGTGTATCGTACTGCCGAACCAGCCATGGACATTGTCATAGCCCCTGCTTTCCGCGACCACTCAGCCTGTTCAAATACAATTCCTAAGTACCTGAGATTGAACGCCATAACAGCATTTCCAGAAGGCTGAGCCCCATCATACACTTCTCTTTTCCGCACGATTACATCCTTTTGTTCCTGATTCGTATAATAAAACAACGGGCTGTCATCCGCGCTAAAATCCCTTAGTATAACTTCTGTTAATTTTTTTGCCTCGTCCAGTAACTCCGTTCTTCCGGTGATTTCCTGCAGATTAATCAAAGCTTGTACCAGATATGCATAATCATCCAAAAATCCCGGAATATGTGCCTGCCCGAGTTTATAGGTATGCAGCAGGGTATTTCCCGGACCATAAAACACCCTCCTCATCCAGTCCATATTTCTTTCTGCCAGCTCCCTATATCTTTCCTCCCCGGTGGCCGCATAGGATTTTGACAGGGCGGTATTCCACAACGCATTCCAGGATACTAACTGCTTGTCATCCAGTCCGGGACGAACTCTGCTTCCCCTCGCCTGCAACATTCGGCTGCGTATCTTTTCCAATCGAATAACCAGTTGCTCAGGATTCTGGTTACAATATCCCATATCTAACAATTCCTGCAACTTGCGCGCTTTTATCAATATGTTAATTCCTTCCCAATTCCCTTCTTCGGTTATACCAAGCCAGTCGCATGCGAGTGCGGCATCTTCGCCCAGCAGTTCTTCCACTTCCCCTTTTTCCCATACATAAAACTTACCCTCCTCTCCTTCCGAATCCGCATCCAGTGCAGCGTAAAATCCATACTCGGGAGACATTAGTTCCCTTTCCACAAAATCAACCGTTTCGCGGATGGTGTTTGAATAGGTTTCGTTTCCGGACAACTGGAAGGCCTCTGCCAGCACAGCAACCAACAGTGCCTGATCGTACAACATTTTCTCAAAATGGGGAACCAGCCATCGGTTATCTGTGGAATACCGCGCAAAACCACCTCCCAACTGATCATAAATGCCTCCCTGGATCATTTTATCAAGACTTAACAGCGCCTGCCGTAAGGCTTCATCAGCCTGTGCTTCCAGGGCTCCTTCTTTCCAGTGATTCCCTTTCAGCTGCCCAAGGCTCCTGAGCCTGGCCGGCTTTTCCAGGAAGCGGGCCGCATATCTCAGCAGGTAGGCAATTGAAAAAGTTTGTGGAAATTTTGGGGCGCGTCCAAAACCACCATCCACCTTATCTGCATTTTTTAAGATGATACCGGCCATCTGCACCAACTGGTCCGGATGAAAATCGGCATTGGCCTGCTCACCTTCTCCTATCCGGTTTGCCTGAACCAAATGCAACGTGAGGTTTTCAGCCTGCTGCAACATTTCATCCCGTCTTTCCTCCCAGGCCTTAGCAATGGCCTGCAGCACGTCTGTCCAGGAAGGCCGGTTGTGAAAAGCTTCCGGCGGATAATAAGTGCCTCCGTAAAATGGCTTACCTTCCGGTGTTAAAAAAACATTGAGTGGCCAGCCGCCTGAGCCTGTCATAGAGGTCAGCGCATCCATGTAAATATGATCAATGTCTGGTCGCTCTTCCCGATCCACCTTAATATTGATAAATCGTTCGTTCATCAGTGCTGCAACGCCCGGATTTTCAAAACTTTCTCCCTCCATCACATGACACCAATGACAGGCGGCATATCCAATACTCACCAGGATGGGGCGGTCCAATCGCCTGGCTGCCTCCAGCGCCTCTTCTCCCCAGGGATACCAATCCACCGGGTTATGGGCATGCTGTAACAGGTAGGGACTACTTTCTTTCGCCAATCGGTTTGCCATAAAAATGTATTGAGGAATAAAGGTATGGAAGAGGAGGCAGGGAACAGAGGTAGGGAACGGAGGAGACGGAGGAGGCGGAGGAAACGGAGGAGGCAGGGAACGGAGGAGGCGGAGTAAACGGAGGAGAAATGTGAATGGCGCACCCATTAATTTAAAAAGGCTGCACAAATCGTACAGCCTTTTTTTATTGACTTCTCACGTCTCACATTTCACTTTTCACTTTTCACTTTTTCACTTTTCACCTTTCACCTTTCACCTTTCACTTTTTTCACCTTTCACTTTTCACCTTTCACTTTCTCTCACTTTCCCCCTTTCTCCTTCTTCGTCAGAAATTGCTCCAGGGCTGCTACCATCGATGGTGCCTGGGGCTGTGGTGCTTTAATGTCCAATGCTAATCCGGCCTCTTCAACTGCCTTGGATGTATTACTTCCAAATGCGCCGATAAGGGTGCCGTTTTGTTCAAAAGCGGGATAATTCTCAAACAGGCTTTTTACACCACTGGGCGTGAAAAAGCAAATAATATCGTATTTGTGAGCCCCTAGTATGGGTTTCAGGTCGTTTGAAATAGTCCGGTACATGAAGGGAGTTGCATATTCGCACTTGTGCGTTTTTAGCCAGCTCACAATATCATTATCCTGCTGGTTCTCCGAACAGGGATAAAGAAATGTTTCATTCTCCTTGTGTTTGTTTACCACATCAAACATGCTTTTATTGGTACCGTCTGCACCATAAAACACTTTGCGTTTGCGATAAAGAATAAATTTCTGGAGATACAACGCTACTGCTTCCGTAATACAGAAGTACTTGGTGTCCTGCGATACGCTTACTTTCATTTCTTCACAGATTCTGAAAAAATGATCAATCGCATTTCGACTGGTAAAAATGACCGCGGAGAATTGTGCGATGTCAATTTTTTGCTTCCTGAAATCTTTAGCCGGAATGCCTTCCAGGCTAATAAAGGGATGAAAGTCTAAGGTCACGCCAAATTTCCTACCCAATTCAAAGTAGGGAGATTTGTCACTTTCAGGCCTCGGTTGGGTGATCAGGATTTTCTTGATTACAGGAGCTCCAGCTCCCTTCTTAGCCTCGTTCTTTAGCATTTGTTATTAAGCTAAACGTTCTTAAAGTTAATTAACACCTACACTATTTTCGTTAACACCTTATAAATCAACAGTAAGGGTGCTACTTCGAAGGCACAAAGGTATAAAAAAAAGTGGAAACGACTGGCTTTTAGTTCCCGGGTGATAAATCCATAGGCACTGACATAACGATACAGGAATATTGCTACCACCAAAACATAGGAAAGTGTTGTTGCTACAGTAACCAGGGGCTCATTGGCAAAAGCGATCAGCATCAGCAGGGGCAACAGGAAAATCCCCAGTACTTTATTGCACAAAAACACAATGAAAATATAGGTATCCGTTGTGTCTTTCATGCGCAGGCTCCAGCCAAGGAACTGGAGGATAAAATTTTTTCCGATATAGACCAGAGCAACAGCCAGGATTGAATACAGATAAAGTTTCCAAAAGCCCGGATCAGCCGGGTTTGTCTGGTATTGATGCAGTATCATGGCCGCCAGCAGGCCAGCGGCAGCAACAAAATGTATGTTCAGCAGCAAACTGGCGAGCGGAGTTTGCAATAACTGCTCCCGGATTTGTTTGGCCTTGAGCGAAGCCCGAAAAAACACCTTAAACATGTTTTCGAGATACCTTCCAAAACTCAGTTTAATGAGCGCCAGCAGGAAAAACAATCCCGCCAGCAGATAAAACAGGCCATCTTTTCCACGTTCTGCTTTAACAATAATGGTCCGGAATACACCCTTGCCTCCAAAATTGTAATACGGGTGCGATTGCAGTACTTTCAAATAATTGGAACTGCTGAAATCCGCCGGCTCTTTTTTGATCGCAGGTGCAATAGCAGTTACCGTATCCGGCACCGGTACCCGAATGCTGTCCTGTGCCGGCAGCCTTCCTGCCAGCAACATCCAGCAACATATAAAAAGAGGGGAAAGAAATCGCATGATGATCTGGCTGCAAGTTAGAAATAATTCACATAGCCCAGGTGAATCTTGGTTTGCCGGAGATTAAACGGACTGTCATCTCTTTTCCCAACGGCAAGTGACAAATTAAAAAAGCCGGCGGCGGTTTCAAATGCCAGCCCCAATCCAGCCCCAATCAGCCGGTTATTCAACTGTCCCAGTGAGCTTTTATTACTGGTAAAACCCAGATCCGCAAAACCGAAAAAATAGGAATTCATGCCTACCAGATATCGGTATTCCAGGGTATTTACCAGGTAACGGGAAGAAAATATACTCTCCTCGTCAAAGCCTCTCATCAGTTTATAGCCGCCAATCTGAAAGAGTTCATTACGGTAAAGAGCGGGACTTTGAACCCAGGCTCCCGTGGTTAGCAGTTGCAGTGTTGCCTGCCTGCCCAACGGAATGTATTTGGCAAGCCTGGTTTTAATTCGGAACTGGTACGACTTCAGATCAACCGTATCATACAGCGAAGCGTAGTTAAAGGCTGGATCTTTTATATCCAGTATTGCATTGTTCCTTTTAATGGTTCGGGTGCCTGCTGTAACGGAGCCAAACAATTCCCATCCCCTCCGCGGATTTCGACGGTAATTCGTTGTAAACAATTCATAATCTACTCCCAGGTTTACAATACTCATATCAATATCAGTTGGCAGGCGTTTGCTGGCTTTAATCCGGCTGGTATCAACATTGACAAGATTGGTACGGAACAACTGTAAAAAAACCTTTCCGGTCTGCCTTGATGATACAGCGTACTGTAATCCCAGTTGCATATTGATATTCAGAAAGGAGCTGTCCTTTTTAAACAGGTCAAACTGGGTACTTATTCCAAAGGCCGAACCAAACAGGTAGGGTTGCTGGAAAAGCAGGTTAAGGCGCGGCGATTGCACCTGCAATTGCTGCCAGTTGACACCGATGGTTTCACCATTTCCCAACGCATTTTTAAGGTTCAGGTTGGCTTCACCGGTTACCTGAAATTTATTCTCACCCGTCGTATTGGTAGTCGGCAAGAGGCCGATCAACACATTGATCTGGCTGCTTTTTTTCGGCTCCAGAAACAGATCAAGTATGGCTCCGTTTCCACCAAACCTTAATGCCCATGGCTGCTGTTCCTGTAGAAACGGCAATTCACGCAAACGTATACTCACATCGTCAAAGGCTTTTTTCCGAAAAGCCATACCCCTTGGCAGATCCAGGTAGCGGTGAAGAAAGTTGTCAGAAATGCTGGCTCTCCCCTGAACCCGTATACTATCCAATTTATAGGGTAAACCTTTTTGAATGTTCAGTAGTCCGTTTACAAATACCGTATCCGGATTGGCTGTTTTCAACTCCAGGCTATCGAGCTGAACAGCCGCAAACGGGAAGCCATTGTTGTACAGGTAATTCAGCACCTGTTGCTGAATGGAGGCCAATTGACTGGTAGAAAATACCCAGCCCTGCCTGGACGACCGGTTGCGGCTTCGTTGTGGTTGCACCTGCAATTGCCGGGTACTGGAATCCATTTCCAGTCCGGCTGCCAGCAACTCTGTAGCTGATACCCCTTCTACCCGTACATTGCCCCAAAGGTATTTCGGTCCCAGAAAAAGATAGGCGGTGGTCAGGCTGTCAGACTCCCGGATGCTGTCAACAGAGGCGGTGGCATATCCCTGCAGGGCAAACAGCGAATCCAGCTTCAGTACGTACTGCAGGCAGGAAACCCGGTCCGGAAAACCTGTTCTGATACCTGCCGGCATCGCCTGTAAAATGGTAGCGTCGGTAGATTTCAGCAGCAACTGATGGGGGGGCTGTTGCTGCGCCAGTATATGCATGAAACAAAGCAACCCGCATGTAAAAAGCAGGAAGCGTTTTGCGTGTACGATCTTCATCAATGATAATCCCCTCATCTCGGCGGTAAAATAACGCTTTAGCAGGAATCTGAATTGCGCCGACTGATTTAACTTTGCGGGTTAATCGCAACATTGGCCGGAATCTATATACATATCCCATTTTGCAGGAAGGCCTGTCATTACTGTAATTTTCATTTTTCCACCCAGTTGGATACGAAACAACGGATGGTGGATGCAATAAGCAGAGAATTAATGGAGCGTGCTCCGCTATGGCAGGACCACCCGATCGAAACCCTTTATTTTGGCGGAGGAACTCCTTCCTTGTTAAGCATTCCGGAACTAACCCGATTATTGCAGGTTGTCCGGGAGCAGTATTTGCTTTCCGGCACAGCAGAAATTACACTGGAAGCCAATCCGGATGACCTGACCGCTGTTTCACTTGACAACTGGTTGGAAGCAGGCATTAACCGGCTGAGCATCGGAATCCAGTCCTTTCATGAATCCGATCTTCAATGGATGAACCGGGCACATACGGCAACGGAAGCCAGGGAAGGCATTGCAAGAATACGATCCGCTGGTTTCGAAAACTTCAGCATCGACCTGATATATGGAACACCCGGATTAACCGATGCCGCCTGGCTGGAAAATATGGAAATTGCCATAGGTAGCGGCGTACCGCATCTCTCCTGTTATGCTTTAACAGTGGAGGAAAAAACCGCACTGGCGCATCTTGTGAAAACAGGAAAAATGCCGGACACTGATCCTGAACAACAAAGCCGCCAATTCCTCCAGCTGATGGAACATGCCAGTAAAGCGGGCTATGAACAGTATGAAATTTCCAATTTCGCCCTGCCGGGATGGCGTAGTCAACACAATAGCTCCTACTGGAGAGGCGAACTTTACCTGGGTGCAGGACCGGGTGCGCATTCTTATGATGGCCGAAGCCGGAGGTGGAATATTTCCAACAATGCGCTTTATATCAAGGCAATTGAAAACGATGGCGACTATTTTGAAACTGAACTATTGACGGAAGAAAACCGCCGGCATGAGTACATTATGACCTCACTCAGAACGTCGGAAGGGCTCGACCTGGCTTATTTCACCGAACGGTTTAGCTTAGCCGATACAGAAATTTTACTAAAAAAATTATATCAGTACCTGGAATTACCGAATGGGGAAGAAGGCGAAAGGGTGCTGTTTACAGGCGACCGGATATTGCTGACGGACCAGGGAAAACTTTTTGCGGATGGAATTGCGAGTTATCTTTTTTAAACGATCAGGTACCGGTTTCCTTACCCGAAAAATGTAACCAGGCCTGCCTGACCAGGACAATTGCCAGCACTATCAGCATGGCGGAACCGTATATGGAGATGCTTACAGGCATTTCACTAAAGATACAATTTTCAACCGGTTCGTTGCATGGAAGAAATCCGGCCAGAACGAAGACCAACTGGCCTTTAAATCAGCACTTCTTCAATTTGTTTAAAACCGGCTTCAGGCGAAAGGTGTTGCCAAAGGATCTGATAGATGGAGGCTGCAATGGGCATGTCGGCACCAACCTGCTGATTGAGTAGGAAAATACTTTTACTCGCATTGTAGCCTTCTGCTACCATATTCATTTCCAGCTGTGCGCTGATAACCGAATATCCTTTACCAATCATGTTACCAAAAGTCCGGTTACGGCTATAGAGGGAATAACAGGTTACAAGTAAATCACCCAGATAAACCGAGGCTGCGTAGTTCGCATCCTGCGATCCTACTTCCATATGCTGCACCCCCACTTTTTTGAGAAAACCGGCCATCTCATCCGCACAATTGGCAATAAAGACACTTTGAAAATTATCGCCGTATTCAAGACCATGAGCAATGCCCGCTCCAAGGGCATAAATATTTTTAAGGATGGCTGCATATTGCACTCCGATTACATCACTGTTTACCACTGTATTAATGTACCAGGTCTTGAAATGCGAGGCAATAAGGCTGGTTTTTTCTTCCGATAAACCGGAGAATGTCAGATACGATAACCGCTCCCGGGCCACTTCTTCAGCATGACAGGGACCCATCAGGGTAAAATAGGACTCAAGCGGAAATTGATATTGTTGCAAGAGCCATTCATTCAATAATATATTCCGTTCCGGCATCATGCCTTTGACAGCAGAAACTACCAGTTTCCCCCTGAGGCTGTCTGGAGTCAACTCCTTCAGGGTATCTTCTATATAGGCGGAGGGAACTGCGAGCACCAGGCAATCGCAGGCCTCCATCATGTCAGAAAGCGAGATGTGCAACTTCAGTTTCTGAATATCAAAACTGGCTGATGACAGGTAATTCGGATTATGCTTGCGCTGCAGCAGATGCTGGCGAATGGATTCACTGCGAACAAGCCAGTGAATGGAATTCCCATTGTCCGTAACAATCTTGGCCAGCGCAGTTGCCCAGCTGCCACTCCCAATGATTCCGAACTGCATGTACTTATTTTTTCGTTTCGAAGAGCTCTTCTTTCTTAACTACCTTAACCTTATCGTCGTTTTTCAAGGTTTTGGAAACAAGCGAATACGGACCGGTTACCACTTCATCTCCTTCCTTCAATCCGCTCAGTACTTCGATATAGGTAATATCCTGGATATCGGTCCGAACCTTGGTCCGTTTTACAGTTGTTTTATCAGCCTGCAAAACAAATACTACTTCATCCAGTTCGGTACTGATTGAGCGACGGTTTTCCTGCTGGTCCTTATTGTTGTTTTCACCACTTTCAGCGGTAGAAGTGCGGGTTTCATTCACTGCCTTATCCGAATCTTTTTCACGGGTAGTAACCGCATTAATGGGAACTGCCAGTACATCGATTTTGCGTTTGGTCTGGATGTCGGCACTAGCGCTCATACCTGGTCTGAAAGGAAAATTCTTTGGACGCGAAGGGTCAATCAGATCCTGGTAAGATTCCTTTAATAACCGGATGCGCACTTCGTAATTGGTAACGTCATTGGTAACCGCGGTGGCCGTTGCTGAAGACAAGGCTTTGCTGCTGCTGGCGATCTGTGTAACGATACCTTTGAA
>JAQGFW010030937.1:0-12540 GCA_030463445.1 Euplotes aediculatus
TTGCAAGAAAACAAATCGATTGCTCAAATGCGGACTATTTTGTTAAAAAGACAAAGAAGTTGGCAAAAAGCATCATAGAGTCTCATATATACTCAGTCTACACCGACTACATATTAAAATTGGAAATATGAGGAATCGTGCATATTAAGCTTGACGACTATTGAGAAATGGGACTGCACGGCATCAGAACCCAATTCTATTTGGAGACTAAAAAGAAGGAGAGGAATTTCTGAGAATACAAACTCAAGGCACTCGCATGAGAGATCGATGCCAGAGTAGGCCAAGCTAAACAGCAGTCAGACCAGAAGTTTGCAGCATTTGAAAGCAGACTCAGTCAAGAGGCTGATTCTACGAAATCTAGATTTGAACAGCTTGAGCAACTGATGTTCAGCAAGTTTGGACAAATGGAGAAGGAGCAAAGTTCAAAACTGGAGAAAGTTAACTCAAGAGTAGATAGACACAAAAAAAAAGCTAGTAAGAGTAAAAAGTTAAATGAAGAACATAAAGAACAAATAAAGAATAACCTTGAAGAGCACAAACAAAAGATTGATCATATTGAGAAAAAACAAGAGGAAATGAAGAAAGAGATAGATGTGACCAATAAAAATGTTGAAGAAAGACAGACAAAGCAAGATGAGAAGGCTGAAGAACTAGATAAAAAGATTGATGTCTTGGCTTTAGAATCAAGCGAATCAATGAAGAAAATTGAAGGATCTATCGAAGATACTTGTCAAAAGATTAAAACTTCTAATGAAGAATTAAAAAAGGATTTCAAATTAAAGATAGGTAAATCATTTACTTCGTTTTAATGAAAATTTATTTTTCACTTTAAAAATTCAAATAAAAAACAAAGATTCTATCAACTTAAACTAGATATTTCATCAATGCTCCTTCTTTATAATAGTAGATCTTTTATTGTGTTATCTTACTAAGCATAGTAAATATAGACAAGATAGCAAATATATTTAATATTTGAGGTTGATTAGATAGGTTAATTTGAAACAAGATAAATATCATCAATTAAAAATTTTAGATATTAAAAAGTTTGCAAGATATTTTCTAAATAAACTCAATTAGTTTACACTGTATCAATATGAAACTTAGTGTGAACTATTATAATTAAAAGAATTAAACATTATTCAAATTTCTTCTAACTTAATTTTATAGAGGCAGCCAAATCAAACTTACAAAATGGTAAAAGAACTTTCTTCCACCGAATAAATCATTAAATAAATTAGATTTTTGCTTGAAATAAATCTGTATTGGAGTCTTATATTGTTTATAAATACAGCTTAAGCTAGCATATATTCTAGACTACTTTTAGTACTATTATCATATGTGATCTTGAATTAGAATTTTATTATATCTCAACTTTTAGTTAAAAAATCTTATTAAAATTTTTAAATATTACTAATTTTAAAACTTTAAAATCAAATAAAATAATAGTCTGATGAAAAAGGATAGATATGTTTGTGATTTAACACTTCAACTAAGCACATCAAAGCAATTCTTATTAAAGTTAAATATCCGAACTTTTAAAGTCCATCAAAACTCTAAAATTCAATTTAATTTATTCTTTAAGTTATTAGATATTAACAGTGATTTTATATAGCACATATATTAATCATTATTATTGCTTTAAAAATTGTCCCGTCATGTACCCAAGTAAAAATGAATTCCTATTTTCTTACTTATGTCAGTCATTAGTTCATTGATATATTCATTCAAATCCTAAGAAATTGAATATCTCATAAAACGAGGAAATTTTTTTGAAAGTTAGAGAGACGATTATTCCAGATATTGTATCAAGGTCTTATCACTTTATTTTTTATCTAGTTAATATTTATTTTGTTATTTTCAAAAAAACTGAAACTACTTAAAAATCATTAGTACTAAATGAAGTCTTTACTTTAAACTAAAATAACTCATTTTTGACTGTTGATTTAACATCTTAAATCAATGAAATTTCTTTAAAGTTTAAACTCAGTAAATATGAGGATGATTTGCTTACTGGAGAAGCATAATATGAAGTACTTCATTTATTGAGTTATATTGTATCGTCATTAAAGTTTAAAATAAGTTACAGGAAAAGAAGCAAAATCTACTAGCTAATTATTAGTTAAGTGTTCAGATGTAAACTGAATTAATTAAAGTTCGCTTTTTGCCTACGTTTGAATCGATATTTCAGAAGCATTATGTTAAAATCTTTAATGTTTGAATAAGTAATAAGTTTAACTTAATCTAAAAAAATAGATAAATAACTAATAATGCTTATCGTTTTAATAGCTTTAAATATTAAAGTAAGTAAATTTTTGCTGATAAAAAATATTCTCATATTTAATCCGACCTAAATATAGTTGATACTTTTGATAGTAATATAAAAGTATATATATAAAATTTTAATACAAATAATTGAGAAAAAGCTTTTATTTAAATACATAATTACTTACTTAAAGCTAATATGTTCAGTTAAAATACCTTCAAATTAATCTAATCAATGCAATTAAAGGTTAAATAACCAATCATATTCAATTAAATGATCATCTATTTGAAAGAATTTTGGCATTTTGAAAAATTAAAATTAAGAATTGTGAAATTATTTGAAAATACCTATTTCTTTATAATATTATTTATTAAATTACAAAGTTAGACTTGATGAATTTTATAAAATAAAAGAAACTTTATTTCCATGTTAGACATATTGATTATTATGCTATGCTTGCCATTTGTTTAAGATAATTATTAAGTTTACTTTTTAATGCATTCGAACTATTTATTCTGGTCTTTATAAAAGAAAATATTAAAAATAGTCTAAATCTATTGAATTAAAGTAAAATTTTTTAAATAATTTTATTTAAATGCTCTTTAAGTTTGCATTCTTTTAATTCTTGCTAATAATACAGAAATAATAAGCTCTATTTCTAGAAGATCCAGCATTTGAAATCTTTACTTAAACTTTTTTTGATGTCAACCCTATAACTAATCTATTATCATTCAAAGTCTGATGTTGTATAGCTTACTTTCGTCCATTATTTATCGAAAGTATTATTGTTTAAATGAAGATATAAAGTTTGTTAACAAAATATCTTCACATATTTTTTCATAGTCTATGGATGCTCAATGATGATCCTAATTGACACTCTATCAAAATAATTAATAAACTTGTTAACAATAGAAATCAGTTCTTTGCTTTTCTAAGATTGAAATCTATGAATGACTCTTCAAATTTATTGATCGATTTTCTAAAGCACATTTATTATATTAAATGATTTAATGTATATCCTCCACATAGATCTTAAAATAAAGCAAGAGAATTGTAGTAAGCTGGCGAAAGAATATAGTGAAGAATTAAAAACAAATTACTCAGAACTCAAACAAAAAATTGATACAATTCAAGATAGCCAAGCACCTGTAAGATTATGTCTTCATATTTGGTTATACTGAAGTATGAAATCATTATATATGCAAGATAAGTATTTAAGTCTTAACTTAGACCTTCTTATTTTATTCCTAAGTTGCATAAAATATAATCATTTAAAATGCCATAAAAATGATTGCTGAATATTACTTACTATTACTCAACTAATCATAAAATAAGATATAAAAAGTAGGAGTATTATATATTTGATAAAAGTTTTTAAAAAATCATCATATAGTATATTATGCCTTATAAAATTATTTTTTACTTACTAATAGCCCCATTACTGAATCTTTTGATTATTTAAATAATTATTCAACTAATGTTATTTGTGGAATACTTATTCACATTGAAATCAAGATCATCAACAAATTATTTATAGCTTTTAAACACTACAATTAAGCCAAGGAATAGAGACAAATTAAATACTATCTATTAAAAAATAAAAGAGCAGAAATTAATAAATTCAATGATAATTTAATTATTTTGTGTTTTTGAACCAGGTACTAAATACCCTACCAAATTTGCATCAATTTTCATATTTGCATTTCGAACTTCAATGTAAACGCTTTTAATTTTACTTATGTAATAGGCTTAGCCTTTGCTAGTACTGATTCCAAAGTTCGCAATGCGAATGTTGCTAGTATTATATATCACCTATTACCTCGGTAAGGGAGTATATATTATCTCTCCACCTTGATGAATTTATTCAACTATCTATACCAAACATTAAATCTATTCAATTACCTTTGCTCTTGATTCAATTATTTGATCAACTCTGATTGTGCTGAAATATTTTTGTTCTAAAATTTTCAATCATAATTCAAAATTATTTTAGAGAGGGTTAATATCTTGATAATATCGAGGTCGTTCAAGAGCAGCTATTTTATGTTTGTTCAAATATTATTGAGATCACTTGATTTACGCTTTAAAAGATAAATAATAATGTGTTATTATTAAATAGCTTTGTCATTATCTTCATATGAATGTTCTCCTTTGATATATTTTAATTTGCTTATCTCCGATTTATCTATTCGTGAATTTTTAGTAAGATTATAGTTATCAACTTTCATATCTGATCAACTATTTGATATTAATTTCAGCCATAAATTTATGACTAAATGTATTTGATCTGATTATCTTCTTGATGATAATTTAGAATCTTCCCATTGTATACCTTAACGGGTTAATTTTTTATGTAAAATTTAGTTTCATCTAAAAATCTTCTCCAATTTTAAAAATCGTGAATAATTTAAAATGCAAGATGATAAAATTGGACTAAACTAATATTTAGTATAAGATATTAATATTTTATGATCCTACTTGTAATCACTTTGAATAACTAATAATCTTAAGTAAGTCATATTTCAAATAGCGAGAAGCCAGCTGAAGTTGAGATTCTAATAAAGACTGTATAATAGATTGAAATAAATTGCCAATTCTTTTGATCTAATTTATACTGTAACTTAATGCAAATCAATTATATATGAAATTTGAATATTACTCTACGTACTCTCCAATTGCTAATGATGTTCTATAGGTAACTGAGCGGTTTAAATCAGAAATTATGCCAAGTAATCAATTTTATCATTTTAATATTTATCATTTAATTTTGAATATTTTATTGTTAGTTTATTATTGAAGGATATATAATATAGTAAATATGAGTATAATTTAAATTTAGAAGTAAATAATTTCAGCTAATCATAAACTCAGTTTATTTGTTTTATACTATTGATAAATATTGTAGAAAATCATAAATAAATTCATTGTAACTCAAATACCATTAAACCTTTTGTCTTAATATCTTCACAAAATTGAGGAAATTTTTCTCATTTGCATTCATCACATACATTTTTAATTTAACAACTTTGCTAAACTAACAACGTCAAGTTTATTTTATTTGTTTCTAAATTTATCAGGCAGATGATCTGTACTTCTATTTGATTACATAAAATGTATGAAGAGCTACATCTTTTAACCTTTCAAAAAATTAATAAAGTTCCTCTTGAAGTACCTCAACTAATTCACATTCTTCCTTGTCAATTTTTGTTATAAACTTTATAAATTTTTATTTGCTTGATAATCTGTTTTATTTTGTTTTCTTCGCATCGAAATATGATAATTAAATATAGTATTCAAATATTGTCATATGCAATGAATATATTTCAATTTTTAGAAATTATTAAAGTATGTCAATATAATTTAAGCAATAAATATCTATAAATTTACATTTTATTTATTTTTAATTCTTCAGTTGTTACTTAAATTCGTAAACTGTTTAATCAATATATTTTAATAAATAGGTTTACTAAAAAACAGTTCAAATACATTTTTGTTGTCTTCGCTCTCTTAAAATTATTTTTAAAATTGGTTATTAAGGGTTTAGAATAAAGGTGCTACATTTTTCATTAGATCAAATGCATGAATAGCTCATTGATATTTAATTTATCAAAAATACTAATTTCAAAAAATTCATTTGTTGAACTTCAAAATTAAAATCATTTAATGATTGCTTATTTAATATAAATTATAAATAAGAATCTTTGAAAGTGAGATAGAAATCGTAAGTTAGTTCTATTAAAATAAAATTCAGGATTTAAAATTTTAGTACTTTAAAATGAATAAATTGATAGAAATTTTGAAGATTTTAGAGTAGAAAAACAAATTATTATCTCAAATATAAACTACATATTCTTCCAAACTGTCTTTCTTTAACTAATATGTCAAATAAACATAAGAACTTGTAATATCTTAACACTTCAAATAGTTCTTTAGCATCAAATATGATGTTATTGATGTTTTCGTAATGCTCAATTACTAATAAAAGAGATATAAAATGCATATATTAACTAAACAAAAGTGTTATCGAACCTGAAGACCATATTGTAGAAATTTGGAGTTTGAAATATAGAGAGAATGCAAGATAGAACATTTCAAATTGTGTGTCTCCTGACGAATATTTATGATGCACAGAGAAAACAAAATCCACAATTTGATTAAGTTTTTTAGATTTGTAAATTTATTAATTCCTTTTCCTCCTATGACTCCTAATTCATTAAAGGAGACATACTGTCAGAAAAAATATTTTTATCAATTCAATATTTGAAAAGATCTCATTATCCATAATGTTGTTTGACACAGGAGAAAATAAGTAAGAGAGATTTGATAAAACTACGTTGTAAGATAATTATTAATAACTGCATATCTGAAATACTTTCATTATCTGAAGTTAGACAAATTATTAGCTCCTAGTTTTTTATTTGCTTATCCAAAATTTCGGTGCTTTGCCAGAATTGATTCTAACATTGATGACTTGATCGTATGCTTTAGACCTTCCATTTTAATTTTATAATATTTATCTTTTTTTATTTCAAAATTAATTTTGCAAAAAGCAATGAAATTCAGATTAATCATAAATAAAAATATTATAATAATGTTTGATCATGCAGAGATATCAAACTCTGTATATACTCTTGAAAAGTTTTTATATAAGAAGTGTAATAAACATTACTGTTTTTCTCGAGAATAATACATTTATTTAATGAGGTAGACCTTTATACATAATTTTCAAAATTTATTTCACTTTAAAAATAAATAGACATACATAATATTGCTAATATTATCAGAAATATTTGCAAGCTCTGATGTCCATCAAGTTTTGCTAATTAATTATTGAGTAATAAGTTGATATAGTATCGTAATAATTGAAAATTATTATCTCTTGATCTCATCTGATGATCTAACGAAGTTAATGACAAATAAATCTAAATTTCAAATACGATTAACAGCATCATATGTTAGTTTATGCAAAAATAGAGATAGCTTATTTATTTTTGATAATTTATAAATCCTTGAGTTTAAGTAATGGAAAACGCTAACTTTTGTTCTAAAATAAATTTATTATATTTAAATTATGTAAAAAAAAATATATTATTTCAAATTTTTGTTGAATAAATTCTAAAACATTTTTGCAAGTTCAAAAATATAATAATTTTTTTAATAAAATTTTAATGAAAATATAAACTTTAGTTCAAATAAAAACTTAAAATTATGCATCAAGTTTATTCCAATGTTAAAATTATACTATATTATTAAAATAATTACATAGCAAAATAATTTGACTCAAGTGTTTCTTATTTTTGTTCACTCTCCTCATTTTAATTACTATTTTTTAGAAAATGTTACGAAAATAATATTTTAATAAAATGCATTACTTTTATTTGGTCATTCTTAATATTCAATAATTAATGTTATTATTATTTTCAATATCAAACTAGAAATTAAATAAAAGTTATTTATCTTTAGAATATGAGATACAAATAAAATATTTTTATTCTCAAGCAAATACATAGATAAAACTATCATTTTAGATAGCATAGTATACTTTTCGCTATGAATTCTCTTTAGAGCTATTTAAAATGATATAAATTTAGTTTCTATTTATTTATTTATTTATTTATAAAGCTTTAATTAACCCAAAATTTTTTTCTCTGTATTTGCTTAAGCATTGTTTTATATTTCTGACCAAGATTGATCGAATCATAACTCATAACAACATATTTTATTTTTTATAAACACAGTATATACAATGCATCAATTCTTGACTTTCAAAATAAACTTATGAAATGCTGATATAAACAAACCAAACTTTGTTGTTGGTGCTCAGTGTTTTCTTTGTTCTAAAATAATACGCATTTGGATTATCAAACAGTAGTTCGCTATAAATATTAGTTGTACTGCTTATTTAGCAATTTCGCTATTGCTTTTGTTCTGACTTCCTACAGAACAACTCCAGCTCAGAGACGAACAGTTTTATTGAGAAAAATTAGAGACAAATATTCACAAATATTTCAAGTAAGTTTAATAAATTAGTTTGGATATTAATGAAAGTCATTTTTTTATTAGCTTAGATATTGCTGGTAATAAATTAGAAATTATTAATAGTCACTTATAATTAGAGTTGTTCCGAATTAATAAAAATTTTAATCAACCAGATTTTTAGTTGCAATCATCATTAAATTTTTTAAAAGTAATATTAGAACATAAAGTTAAAAATATCCACAATTCATCCTTTATGAACTTATATATATTAATTTATTTTTGTAATGCACAAAAATTTTCTTTATCTTCTTTAGATTGCCATATATTTCGAATTGATTTTATTTACGTATGAATATTATAAAGAATTTGTCTCAATACTTTGAATAAAATAATAAATTTGAATTTGATCATTGTTATTGTAAATGCATCAATGTTTTAAATTTTATTATTAGATAAGTTGAATTCTCAAATGATCGATGCTTATAAACATTATAAATAATATTAATTTTTTATTTCTAAACTATGCTATAATATTTTGATACATTAAGATTTAATTATTTTAATTTAATTAAATCACTCAACATTTGTTTGTGCAAAAAAAATTTAAGTCAAAAGGTTGAAAACTTTTATCTTGAGTTACATTGTATCAAAAATATGAAAAGAAATATTTATTTATTTTAATCTGATCGTGATCCTTCTCAAAATTTTGTGAAAATAATTTATCTTCGCAATGAAGGCTTTTAATTTTCATTATTTATTTGTTCTTTTAAATGCTTATTGATAGAATTTTAATTCAGATAATATTTAACTATAGAATAAAAATCTTATTATTTTAATTTATAATAATATCATTAAATAAAATGAAGGAAGCTAGTCAACCTTCCATTATTTTATTCACTCTCTCCGTAAGAATCTTGAGCATTATGAAAATCTAGCTGACTCTGAAATATTAATTTTCCAAAACAACAAATGATTTCAGAAGGCTTAAATCTACAGAAGATTTCTGCTTTGCAAGTATTTTAATCAATCTGCTTTGTAACTATTAATTATTAAAGCTATAAGTGTTCGCTGAACAAAAAGTTATAATATATTTTGCTATTATGCTGAGACACAACTATATTTGATTACTCTTCCCAATTCTTTAATTTAAGAATGATATTCATTATATACTTTTAATTTCGATTCAAAATAAAATTAAAGGCTTTGGTTTTTATTAAAATTTAGATTTATTTTATAAGACATTAATAAGATATTTTTATTTATTATTTCTATTTAGTAGTTATTCTTTGATTGAGAATCTTAGTAACTCTGATATTGTAAATCTGGAGTTTTACTTTTATAACAACTTTGCAAAAATTAAACTATTAATTTCTTTGAAGTTTAATTCATTTCTTAGTTTTCATCTACTTTTAAAATATGGTTTTTAAAGATTAAATATTAATTTAAATTTTGTATGAAAACATTAACATTTCTGCACATATTTCTCTCAAGGTGTTGTCTCCTTGATTTTATTTATTAATAAATAGCAACTTCTCACTCAGCCTTTGTATTGAATTTTCTTTTATATACTTTACTATTTTTCATTATATTCATTTTGAAACATTTCAAAAAAATTTCAGCAGTTTTACCTTAAAAGTTTAACTTCATTTTTTTAATTATGTTATTAAATGCGACTAATAAATATTTTTGAATAATTAAATTAAAATCTTATTGGTACACTCTTGATAAATCCAGTATGCTGATTTTTAATCAACAAATTTTCAATGTTTTTAATATTCGTAAATGATTGATTTTTCAGTCCTATTTAATTTTGAATGATTATAGTCGAAAATTTAAAACTGAATTTCTTTATTATTAATGATTTTTTTTAAGAGTATAATGAGTTGCACATTCACCACAGTTTACGATCTGTGAATTATATCTAGTTTAGCAAATAAACTTATTATTGCTTAAAATTTAAGCATTTTTTAAGTACAGTTTAAATTAAAGATCTACTTTCAATTTATCTAAATCGAATGAAATAAAAGACAATTAATGATAAAACTTAAATGAGTATGTATAAAATGACTAATCTAAACAATCATTTATTGTTATTACTGAATTTCATTATTATATAAAAGCTTTCTTAATAATTTGTATATATCAGATACACAATGATTAGTAATCTTTAGTAAAAGAAAATTAAATACAAATTAAAAATATTATTATATTTTTACTTTATTAAAGTCAAGCAATGTCATTTTTATTCCTCAAATGGAATAATTAAAAGCCAAACAATTATGCACTACAGTAAAATTATTTATCGAAGGGCTTCTAATAACCAATATATTTAAAATTTAAGGGAAGAATTAGACAACTAATATAGAATTTTAATAGTTTTTATTAATAGTCAAGTAGTTTATTATTGTATCTTTATTCAACTATTTTACTAATTTAAAAAATTAATAGCAACCAAAAAATACAAACTTATAAATTATGGTTTTTATTAAATGATTTTGATTAACTTTAATAATTTTTTAACAATATATTATGAGATATAATAATACTCAAATATTATATTCATTGAATCATATATTCATTTGTCAATCTTTATTGTGAATATCACCAGCCCACTGATACAAACCACAAGCTTGAATTATACATGGAATCTTGCGGCTTATTTCTTAACAGCCTAATGGTATCCTATGTGCTAATTTCACAATATATTCATTCTGAGTAGTTTAGCTAATATCTTCCCCAATACTTGACAATCAATGTATTAGTTTCTTATGTCGAATAATTATGCTGCCCTTTCAAAGAGGTAGTGAAAATCCTATTCCTTTACACGAGGAGAAATCTCAACATTCTGCTGGTTATGAATATCAACCTTCTATTTACTATTATTTACATCAGCAAGTTATGATATCAGCTCTTTTAATCTCATGATCAACAATTTATTGGACTTGTTTGGAACAATATAGTCTTAAAAAGTATTGAACCCACTAAAATTTTTTCCAAAATTTAGATTTCATCATCATTTAGTCTGATAAAAAGCAGAGATATTCATCGAAAATTCAGAAAATTTGATATAAATGTAATATACTTACCAGAATATATACATCTCAGTTCGCATTGATAAAGATGTGATCCTCAAAAATTAAACGAAGCTTGCGTAGAAACTAAATTTCAAAAGCTATAAAATCTTCATTAAGATCAAGTTAAAATTATATTTTTGATGATTAAAAACATTTAAATCAGATTTTATTTAAAATACAAAACTTCTTAAAGAAATTCATTCAATTAAAAAAACTTTTATATAAGATTTTTTAAGTGAATATTTTATCATTCAGAAGATTTTGAATAATATCTTTCAAATTTTTCTTTATAAATTTTGTTTTGTTAATAATCTTAAATGTATTTTAACTTTGAGGATAATATACAACTGATTTATTCAAAAATCTCACTGGAGTAGATAAATCTAATTAAAAATAACTAAAACATTAGTTAATAAGCACTCATGTCAATATCTTTAACTGAATCATAATTTTAGTTTATTTAAATTCATTGCAAATAATGTACATCTTTATTTAAGAATCAAAGAGATAAAAAAGTTATAAATTAAAAGACTCAACTAAAAAATTTTAATAGTTAATGTTAGTCCTGACATCAAATCTTGGTCGCATCTTAGCATTTATAATTATCAATAAATATCGGCTTATGAATAATAAACTAAAACTAGAACCGGTTTGTGTCTGACTATTTAACGACTTAGTTCCTGTCTGGTCTGCTATAAACAAAGTATATTGGTATAACTTTCAAACGATTTTAATATCAACAATTAATAATCACTTCCTCTCTCAACTCGAAATAGATCCAACTTCGCATTATCATCAGATATTTACAGCAAGCTCGGACACTTCAAATACAAGCCAGAGGACTTCTCGCAGCCAATTCAACTTAAATACGATGAATATGATGTATATGTCGGACAGTTCAAACCTGCAACTAACACTCTCAACGGAATTGGCATTAGAGTTGATAGGTATGGAGATATTTACGAAGGGTATTGGAAGGATGGCAAGCAGGATGGAGATGGCAGAACTATTGAATCTGACGGCATGTACTATATCGGAACATATAAAGCAAACAGCAAGGCTAAAGGCATATATTACAACAAAGACGGATCAATTAAAGAAACATATGATAGATAGTAGTGCTAATATTTGTTGTAAAGTTAGTTGCAAATAATATTTAATTCTGACATTTAATGCTGTTTGTTATTTTAAATTTTATTTACTTGTTAGCCAAGAATTATACCA